>CABHPQ010174678.1:0-42900 GCA_902168405.1 Peromyscus aztecus
GGCTTCTTAGAAATGGCAAGCAGCAGTGGCCATGCAAGGCTGTACTTGCCTTGTGCACATCATGACATCAGTGGGACATTGTAAACAGAGAGCTGTGGCCAGCAGGAGGGTCAGGACTGCCTGGGCTGACTGACTGGCCATCAGTATCCATCCACTCTGAAGCTGATTCCTTGGAAAACACAGCTGTGTCTTTAGAGAGGCTCCCTCATCCCACTGGCTATTTGTTTGTTTGTCTGTCTGTCTGTTTTAGGGATTGCTTGGGGTTTGGTTTTGGAACGTTGATCTTCCCACCTCACCCTTACGTACTGGGATTGTGTGCAGGCCACCTCCCCTCATCCCCAGACATTTGTGCAAAGCTCTCTGTGCTGTTCCGGGGTTACTGGGTCTCTCCCTATAGGGCACATTCACCCACCTGCGGCAGACTGCCCTCTAGATAGGCCTTACCTGTGTAAACATTTCAGCTTGGAGCCCCAGTCTACATGTGACAGACAGCTCCAAGTCTATACCTAGAGCCAAAGTGAAGAAAGTTTTTGAGTCAAGGTCCTATGGCCTCCTACCCCTATGTTAGAGAGAAGCCCTGTCCTCTAGCTAAGGACTATCAAGATTCTCCCTGCCTCACTTCTCAGCCCTGCTGCCTTGAGAAAAGCCAGCAAGATGAGTCATGCCATCTCATCTCCACTAGAGGGCAGACTCACCAACCTGCCTGTGGCCCTGGACTTCAGGTAGCCCTGGCTAGAGACCAGCACCCTCAGGACCCTGTCCCATCTGCCCCCTAGGGCCATCAGTCGCTTCCTGTCTGGGGTCTGCTTGTGAGCATAGGTGACCCTGTTCCCCTCTTAGTGGAGTCTTTGAAACGACAGTGACAGCACCAGTATGGGGATACTGGTTGTGAATGAACTCTGCGTCTGACTCAGGCCACTGAGTCAGGGGCTCCAAGGCTGGCACTCGCACACATACACTTTCGCCAGCCTCTAAGAACGTTTAAAAAACAATGCAGGAAACGGAGCTTCTATCCTACAGGTTATTAACCAGTCCTGTCTCCCTGTGTCCTTTCTCAGGTCAAGGCCAGGCCACCCTCCATCTCTCCCACCATCTTTACTGCAGCCAAGAACACCCAAACCCTGGTGTCTCCTCATTCTCTACCATCCCACCTACTCTTAGAGCTGAGTGGCCTCCTAACTGGCTCCGCCTACTGCAGAAGCCCTCAGAGATAGCCCCTAGCTAGGACAACATCCCCAAACCAGAGTTTCTCTACCCTCCATACCTCATCCCCCTGGAACCTCACCTGAACTGCAGAGTTCTCCTGCCCCTCCACAGCTGTTCATCTATGGAAGTCTGGCTTCCTAAGCATGCCTGCCATCCCTGGTCAGAGATCTGGTGAGGCTAGAGGCCTCCTCACCGTGTCTCAGGACCGGCTATAAATATGACAACTGTCCAAATGTGCTTCTGTCCTCACTAGTTTTTCATTTATATAGCATACGTATTTTATATATAGTACGCATTATAATAACATTTTTGCATTTTTAATAATTACGTTTTTGTTCAGGAAGAGGCGTGATCATGTCTGGCTAGTACAGGGCTTGATAGCTGGGCCGTCCAAATGGGCATGTGTCTTCCAAGGAAAGGACCACAGCTCCTTAGCTTCCT
Organism: Peromyscus aztecus; assembly: GCA_902168405.1. NCBI lineage: Eukaryota > Metazoa > Chordata > Mammalia > Rodentia > Cricetidae > Peromyscus > Peromyscus aztecus. The sequence goes on from CABHPQ010174678.1 coordinate 1,648, forward strand.
CCCCCTCCCCCAGATTCATGAGGCCACACAGGATACACAAGGATGTCCTCATGGAATGTCATTTCCTCCTGCAAACGACCCTCTATGTCAGTTCAGCCCATGGGACTGTTCTATTACACCCTAATCTAACTCTATCCTTTGTGCTCCCCTTAATATCTGATGGTATGGCCAGCCTCATCTTTACCACATCTGGGAAGCATCCCACCACTAGCTCCAGTCACCTCCAAGTCAGCCACCTTGCCCACGTCTCTGGAATGTTCTTCCAAGCTGAGAATACTTCCACCAGACCTATGGGGCTCCAAGGTCTAGACTTTTTTTTTTAAATTTTTTTGCTAACTCCTGCAGGTTGCCCAGCACTGTCCACCTGGCGATATCCGCCTGGCTGCCACTCGTGAGTGTGTGTCTCCCCAGCAGTATGACTGTAGTTCCTTCTGTGGCCCAGGAGGTGGGAAACTCAGCACCGCTCTGGGAATGTGAGTGAGCACAGCTTCCAAAAGCTTCTCCACACTTGTCCTGGCAAACCCGAGGGCTTATCCTGAAGGGTGGAGTAGAGCCCAGCCCCATGGGACACCAAGCCCAGTGAAAGCTCCTTTCAGAAGCTTCCCTGAGTCCACACTTACCAAGGCGGCCCTGACCAATGCTAGCTTGGGTCTGTAGCGCAGAGCTAAAGAAAAGGTGACCCCATGGGGTCACACCCCAGGCCCTGGTCCAAATACAGATGCTTGCTCTGGCCACAGGCTATTCTGAAATCTATACTTCTGTCCTGAGCCCTGATCCTCCTGCTGACCTGTGAGCTAGGCGGGGAGGGGGTTATTCTCTGATCTAGCAGAAGTGTTCCAGGATGCATGGGTATCTTCCCATGCTTGCCTCAGTAATATGCCTGAAGCAATGATTCTGGTACATTAGCCTGTTCCTTACCTTCTACATTGCCCCCATGTGGGAGAAGTCCTGCTTGCTCAATGTGGTTTAACAGGACAAAGCAGGGGTCTACACCATAGACATTATTATCACCGACCTCCATTCCCAGTGCAGTGGCCTCTGAGGAAGCAGACAGCTCACTTGCCTTGGGGAGGGGCTGAGAACCCATCTCTCATTCTCAGAGGACCCGTACCTCTCCTACAGCTGTCAGTGCTTGGGATACGTCTCTGCAGAAGAACTCTGTGACATTAGGTGTCTGACCAATGCTCCCCGGCTCTCCTTGTCCTGGGACCCTGGCAAGGAGCTGATCCTCAGTGTGAAGAGTAGGACTGGGGACAGCATCCAGAAGGTGAGCCTGTTCAGGGAAGACTGACTTGGGACAGCAGACATCTGACCACTGGGGGCAGAGAGATGAGGCCACACAGCACCCTGGCTCCAGAGAAGCAAAGCACCAGTTGGAAAGGAACTATTCAGTGGAGGGAAAAGCCCATTTGATAACAGTCTTCCCTGCCTGGGTTTTCTGTCTGTGGGCCTTTCCATTCTGTAGACTGAGGGAAGGCAGGAAGGAGAGGGTCACATTATATTCCTATGTCAATGCCCACCATGCAGTCTAACTGTCTGAAGGGACACTGGAAAGTATCAACATCATATGAAGAGATTAGAGTGTGTGAGGTGCGGTCTAGGACCAGAGCCCACTCATTATAGTCACACAAATTGTGTCAGGCCTTCCAGGACCAAACATCTGAGCTCAGGGCAGGGGTAGGCTATAGCCACTGTGCTGTTGCCATGGCTGTCTTCAAGCCTCGATGTCTTCTCGTGATGGGAGGTAGAAAGAAAGGGAGCCAAGGCCTCGTCCTGACGGGGTTGATGTAAGATTGTCTGTTAGACAGCTCTTGTCTTCTCTTTGATGGGTCACAGTGGTCCCCTGGTTTGGGGCTAGCCAGATCTATGGTGAGAGGTTTCCCACTGACTTCCAAGTAGGGTGCTTACAGAGAGGAGGGGAAGAAGGGCGAGGTGGAATCTTGGGTGACTCAAGCAGAGGGCCCAACTGGAATCCGGGTACTCTCTAAAGAGAATGAGGGACCAGGACTTAGGAAGCGACCTGGGCAGCTGTTGGTGAGGAAGGAGATGACTGGAGAGAAGTGAGGCCGGATCACCAAGCCCTGAGGATCCACAGAACTCAATATGAACTCTTCTTGTCCTTCTCTGCCACCCTGCCCTGTCCCAGCATCTGATATTACATGTTTTCAGGAGCTCATGGAAACTCTAGGTCCTGACCTGCAATTCCCAGGGAGTGCCAGGGTCCACCTGGTCCAGTTTGGGCCCCATGGTACCTTTGGTTTCATCGTCTCCAGAGTGGACATGCTTATCTCCTTGCTCCAAGGTAAGCTGAGGAAGGGGTGTGGCTTTGCTCCCCCAAGAAAGACAAGGCAGGGCCCTTGAATGGCCCATCTGTAGCCCCTCATAAACTCCTCAGTGTGTCTAGAATTTGGGGGATGAGAGTGTGAGAGAGGCCCCCTTAAGGCCCAGAGGAGAGACGTTCATAAGAAGAGGTTCCCAGGGCTGGGCCTGCTCCTCCAAGATGGGACTGATGGGTCAGCATGTGTGCCTCCCAGTCAGGCCCATCTCTCTGCTGTGCCTACCTCAATTATTCCAGGAACAGCTGCATCCGGTCCCTGGCTGCAGAGGCATCACAGGACAACAGGCCCGAAGCACCCCAACACTGACCCTCAGATTCCGAACCCAGTGATCTGCCTAGCAGCTGGAGATGTGATTCTCTTCCAGCTCCATCTTCTTGCCCACAGTAAGTGCCACCTGGAGAGCTGGGACCCACTCTCCCTTCAAGTCCTGGCTCTCCACCCCACCGTGCCCACACAGGTGATCTCACAGAGAGCCTACATCGCTGCAGTGGGAAAGCCACAGCCGTCTGCTGTACACAGCTCACAACCCACTTGCTCACTGCATTTTCTCATTTTTAAGGCCTAAATGGAGCATGGATCCTGATCTCAACATTCTTTGACTCTCTGAAACCCATGGGCCTACCAGATTTTTATGCCTTGTGGGATAGAGGGAAGTCACTGAGGGAGGCTGTACCGCACCCTACCTTGGAGCCCCAGCTCACCCATCATTTCCAAAGCTGTGACACAGTCATCTTGCCAGGCCTGGCATTCTGCCGAGCTGCTCCCAAGAGCCATGCAGCCTCTCCTACTGGCTTATTAGTCAATGATGGATGCCTTCCTCAAAATGATGAAAGCTTACATTCTCCCCAGAAACCCCCACCGCAGGGTGCCTGACAGAGTAGGCCTGACCCCTCGTGAACAAGCAGCCTTCTACTGATGGAGGAGAACGTTTGGGTCTCTCCCAGTTCTGATCTCAACCACTTCACCCATCTGCATTCTATTCACTGAACGTTAGTCCAGATCCCTCAGTATACCTCAGCAAAGGGGGTCCTTCCCTGGGGCTCTGTTGTGGAGTGGGCTGATGTACCTTACTCCACATACCTCTGTTCCCACACGGTGATGTAGCTTATTGTCCCAGCTGTGGCCTCAGGGCTGTCTGAAGCAAGGACAGGCTCATGGGGACTATAATACTTAAGGCACAGAGAAGCAGGGCAAGAAGCAGAAGCTTCAGAAATGCAAGGTGATATGGATCAGAGAAGAACATGAGCCTGGAAAAATAAGCTCCAAGTTTGATCGGGTACACTGGTTTCCCAGAACCCACTGGGACCTGGGGAACCCCACCCTTTGTACATCTTGTTGTTGATATCTGAGTGGAAAATCTTGTCACGTGCCCTGTCCATCACACTGGAAAGACCCATACCAAGTAGAGCATCCTGTGCCAGGGGCCTGGTTTATCCCTTAGTTGCCTTGTTAACCAGCTATCCTACAGTACCTAGTGAGGACCCGCTGTATGCCATGATGGGCACCCTACATCTCCTGGGCCAGAGAATCAGCTGGGCTCATAACAAAAACAACAAGGGCCTTGCTGCCATGTCCAGACCATTTGACTCTGTAGAACTCTCCATAGGCAGAGGATTAGAAGGGCTCACTTGACACCAAGACTAATAAGTGAATCATCCCAAGGGGGCTATGATGAAATGGGCATTTCATTCAACACACATCTCAGTTCTACCCTCTTACCTAAGACCTGGGTGATGAGCTCTGCATCTGGGCTGCCCAGGGCTGGGCTTAGGATAGTATCACTCAGCCCAGGCTCACTTACATCCCTCAGACAGGTCGGCCAGTCACTACCCCATGTACCAGAGGCAGCACCTGCTCAACAGCAACTCCCACTGGGACTCTGGAGCCTTCAGGAGACTAGGCCATCTAGTACGAGAGACAAATCTCAGCCTCTCAGGGTAACACAGTGGGGCTGTCTGGGAAGTGGGGATGAGGGGTTGTTGCTGACCTTCCTGGTGGGAAGTTAGGACAGAGAGAGCCTGGACTGGGGGTGGAGGGGTCCATCTGGAGACAGGCAGGATTAAGTGGTACTCAGATAGGAAGAGCCTTTTTACAGGGTGAAGCATTGTGGGTAGTTTAGCTGGACCAGACTGTTTTAACGTACCAAGACTCCCTGCCATAATCCAAAGATACCACACTGGCTTGAGTGGCCTATCAAGACCAGCTTCCCACATGCTGTCTCTTTGCTCCCCAGGTTTGCTCATCAGTTCCTAGACCCAGGCACCTACGTGTTTCAAGACAACGGAAAGCCCGAGAATATCGCAGTGGTGCTGGTGAAGGAGGAGGGGGCAGCTTGTGGTGCTGGCCTGTCCCCTGTGCAGCCCTCTTCTCCGTATCAGCTTGGCAGGCTTGGGGTCCTCAGGCACAGCGTGCTGACCCTAGGCCCAGACTGGGCAGTGATCACAGGTACCAGTTCAGACATGATGGCCAGGACCGAAGGTCTGGAACGGGGCCTGATGGCAGGTGGTGGGAGCCAGCCCTTCTGTGATTCTGGATACAGCCTCACAGATGACTCTTGGCCTTGAGTGAGGGTGTCAGTTGTACAGAATGACATCCAAATTTCCCCCGTGTGGAGTGGACTTTCTGCTCCCTTCCTGCACCCCCGAGTCCGTTGGTCTCAGCAGGACCATGATTGGAGTCCGGATAGAAGAGGTCCCACAGAGTTTTGATTGTGGCCTTCTCACCCCCCATTCCTGCTTGTCTCCATCAGTCACAATCTGAGCTCTCTGGGTTGGGTCTTGAGACCAGGAGAAACCTAGCCCTGCCCATTACTAGAGGAGACTGCCCTGTCACTGCTGAGGCTGGTCAGGGGATGATGTCTGAGGACCCAACGCAAAGCCCTTCCTATTCCGACTCTCAGGGGTGCTACTGGCTGCTGGCTTGGCAACAGCTCTGCTCACTGGCCTTGGCCTACTTCTGAAGCCTGCTGTGCCCCAGGCCTGCCCCACAAAGTCTTGGGGAACTCAGTGGAGAAGCGTGGGGCAGCCTCTTACTCCTGCTGCTCATGGGTCTCCCAGGGACAAGTAAGTTCTTCCACTATGCATCTGCATTAGACCAGCCCCACCTAGGGGTTGCTGTAAACACCACTTGTCCCTCCTAAGAGCCAGGCACTGCTAAGCTTTGCCCTGGTCCTGTGGACTCTGGACAGAGTACCTCCCAGTGGCCTATGAGGGCCCCTCCGGATGGATTCAGCACATGTGTGTCCACATGCCGAAGCCAGATCTTTCTTCCAGCCTCCTGTCCTATGAAGACCTTGGTCCTTGGGGCTCAGGGGAAGAAGCTGATTCTAGGGAGAAGGACATGACTCGGGGTGCAGGTACCTTGTTGGCTTGCAGCGAGCTCCCTTCTCTCTGCCCGCATTTCAACACCTTCACCAGGCATACCCTCTGGGTATGGTGCTTCATGTGTCTACAGCACCACCGGGCCATAAGATACTTCATTCATTCATCTGAGCCTCCCATTGGCACTAACAAGGGAGTGCTTCCAGGTGTGGTCTCTATTTTACAAGTAGAAAGACTCAGGGTAAGAAATATGAGTTTTCAGAGGCCCTCAGCCAGTATGGTGTACAGAGACAGTGGCCCTGGGTTTGAGGCAAGACTCCCCAATTGTTACTACGTTAGTCAGTTCTTCTACAGTCAAAGACAATTCTCTCACTGCCCTGGCTCAGCTCAGGGGCAGGAAGGAGAGGTGCTCTTATTCTAAGGGGTCTCAATCTAAGACCATCAGTTTCTCTTAGAGTTCAGGACTTCCCATTGTGGTCCTCCATTTTCCTCCATCACAACCCTTAGCAGCGACTGTGAGCAGGTATTGATAACAGGAGGGCATAGCAAAGAAACTTCTGGAAGGAGACCTTTCCTCTGCTTGGCATTCCATTCCTCCATGTATTTGGCAAAGCCATCCTTATGGGCTTGAGGTGTTTTCTCATGGTGATTTCCATTTGCTTTTCACACTTCTTAGCTATTTGCGTGATCTCCTTGAATGAAAAAGTCTAGGTGAATCCCTTGCTTGTTTTGAATCAGGTTATTGGTCACCTAGGTTTAGGACTTCTCTATGTGTTCTAGATTTTAATCCATAATCACTTATGTGATTTGAAAACATTTTCTGCAAATCTCTAGGTTGCCCTTTCAATCTGTTTATAATGTCTTTTTTTCACTGAAGAGATACTGGTGGGTACTAGGAGACATACAAAGATGGCTGAGACACAGACCGCCTCAGTAACTTGCAGACTGGCCGAGAAAGCAGAATACACACAAGCAGTGTGTTGGGTAGCATTGTTTGTGTGCTTGATGTAGGTGCTGGGCAGTAAACACAGTGCTTTATGACTGCTGAACATGTGTTCTATCACTGACCTGAGCTCCTGGCCATCAGCATCTTTGAGATATAATTATTTTAGGTTAAGTGATGCCTATACTGTATTTTTCCTTATTATTGCCTCTAATTTTGATATTGGATCAAGGACAAATCCAATATTATGAAGGATTTGTGCTGTTTTTTCCCCCCTTAGGGTTTTATTTAGGTTTTACATTCAGGTTTTTGGTCCATTTTGCTTTACTTCTGAAAGTGGTGTTAGGTAGGGACTCAGAATGATTCCTTGACACATGAACATCCAGTTTTTCTACAACCATTTATTTAGAAAAAAAAAAAAAAAACCTGTCCATTCCCTCTGAGTGTTCTTGGAATTTTTGCTGAAATTGTATGACCAAAGATGCAAAGAATTTCTTCAGGACTCTTGGTCTCCTTGCTCGTTATGAGTCTGTCTGGCCTTCCTGTTTCTCCCCGAGTCAGTCTTGGTAGCTTTCCTGCTTCAAGCAGATGCTCCATTGCACCTTAGTCACCCGCCTTTCTGGCTCAGACCTGTCATGGTACTCGTACAACCCTTTTGTTTTCTGAAGAATTAGTGATAATGTCCCCATTTTCACTTCCGATTTTAGGAATCTGTGTCTTCATTGATTCTTTAAACACACACACACACACACACACACACACACAAACACGAGTGTTGCTCTTTTCAATGAATGAACTTCTAATTGACTTCCTCTATTGTTTTTCTAGTCTTCGTTTCAAATGTCTCTGCTCTCCACACCTGAGCCAACCCCTCTGCTGCCTACAGTTTTTGGCTTGTCCCCCACAGTCCTCTCCTTCTACCACTGCCTTCCTTGGTTGTCTACAACTCCAGGGCTATGGCAGGTTGGCCTCAGGCTCTCTGATTTGTGTGATCGATTGTTCCTTGTTGACAAGCTCTCAAGGTAGCTAAGTCTTTCTTTACACTTCCTCAGCCTACACCACTGAAAGTGGGTGATGAAAGGCTACTTGGAAAAAAGTGTGTTGTTGAAACTAATGCCATGTCACTGAGGGAGGCAACACAGAAGTGTGTCTCCCATTGACTCTCCAGTCTTAAACGTTAGATTGTTTCAAGATGGTTCATAGCCATCTGATGCATGGAGAATGGCAAAACACTATGGAGTTCCTCACTGCTCACACCCACCCACCACACTGGAGGAGGTGCTGTCTCACCAGAACCTCCACTGGATTTGAGGCTTGGAGAGAACTGTGGGTTTGTCCCGTGGGTGGGACTGTTCATCTCTCCTCACTGGAGCCACCACGACCACCTTCTGGAGGAGGTGTCTGTTTCCCTTCAACCTGGAAGCATGAAGATGGAGCCGGGTGCAGTTTGGTCTTTTTCTCTGCACTGTCCTTCTGTTTTCCTACGCGTTGTGGCTGTCCCATGACACCATGTGATTTTGAATGCTCTTCCCAAAATTTCTTTCTTTGGAATCAACACCATTCTTTGCTCTCCTGACTCTTTTTCACTCACCATGTCCCCAGAAGGCAGTCTCTAACCTTCCATCTTACCCTGGAGGTCTCTAAGTACCTCTTAAATTATATATAGAAAGAAGAGAATAAGTACAAATCAAAGTTACAATTGCATAAACTTTTAGCCAAATATTTTTTAATGTATTGGTCTCTTAAATGAGACTCAAAGTTAACTGGAGAGATTTTCCCATACTCTGGAGACTCTCCAGTTCATACACTGGAGATTTTAAATATGGAGTCACAAACAGTTGTTACAATAAATACCAGCTTCTCCAACTGACTCCTTGCTAATCATTAAAGTCTTCATTTTTCTCTTTATTTTCAAGTTACTCTCTAGCTTCAAGCTACTATCCAGCGTCCTTTCATGTCCCCTTCAAGGCTTCTGCGAGTATTTCTATATAGCAGGCCCCATGGTGACAGACACCCTCTGCTTCTGATTCTCTGGGAAGTCCATCATTGCTCCTCCACTTTTGAAGACCAGTGCTTCTGGATGCAGTGTCCTGGTTTTTCTTCAGTACTTTGCACACTGCAGTGGAAAGGGGCCTTTGTCATCCCATTTTCCCTCTTTCAGAGCTGGATAGGTGGGAGGGAAGAGGTCTGGGGCCATGGAGAGCCACCATGGGACTTGTGAGGGTCCACAGGAACCAAAGGCTTGGGAGGCAGCAACCTTGAAGGAGCCACCCTGATTCTTCCCTTCCCGAAGTCGGCCTGGGTCACATTCCTTGCCAAATAAGTACTCGGTGAACTTAGTGCTTGGTGCTGTGGGGGCACTCATGGTGAGGGTGATGGCAAAGTCCAGCTAGACACGAGTCACAAGAGCCGTGGTGTGAGAAGGGGTGAGCACAAAGCACCGTGGCTATGCGAACACAGATGGTAGAGGGGGGGTACAAGTGGAGGGGAGAGGAGGAGGGCATAAAGCATCAGGCAAGGCTTCAGAGGACACCACACGGCTCCCCCAGGAAGGCTGAGCCACCTATGGTGCAGTCAAAGCCCTTTAGATCACAGCCACACAGAACAGCTTCTCCCCCTACCTCTTCCTACACACAAAGCTCTCAGTTCCCCTCCCATAAGGCCTCACTCTCCTTCTTCTTCAGTGCTGACTGGGGTGGGAAGCAGCTGACTTTCTCCTTCCCCCCTCCTCCCCACCCGGTTCTCGGCTCATCCACAAATGTTACTCCAAGATCTCCCCTGACAGGGGAACCACCCCAGGCCCTGACGCTGGAGGACTTCGGTGTGCGCACACTTTATGACAAGCTGGAGGACCAGAGTCTGCACCTAGCAGCCCAGCTGAGTAGGCACAGGGAGGATGCGTTGGCCTTCTACAGGGCGGCGAGCCAGCAGCTACAGGGGCTCCAGGTCAGCCCCTCTCCTCCCTGGGCAACCACTCAGAAAGCAACCACTAACCTGCTGACAGCCTGAGCCCACAGGGACCCCACTACAAAGAGGTAACACAGCTCTGATTCTTCTAGGATTTTCTGCAGGGCACCAGCCTGACAGAACTTCCATCTCTGGTCAAGGACAAACACCCCGAGCCAGGGGTCAAAACCCGTAGGGAAACAGTTACTGAAGAGAGCGAGGAACCACAGGAAGCAAGAGCCAGTCCCACTGCCTCATCTCGGACAGACTCCTGGCAGCTTGCTCCGGGTGAGAGGCGGGTGTGGTTGCAGAGGACCAGCAGTAGAGTCACAGCATGAATACTCGCTGCCTGAGTGTGCAGCTCCACTTAGTCATCTCGTGCGGTGCTCAGCTCAGTCTCAGGAGACAGTACCAGGTCTCTCATCGTCTGAGGATGTGATTTACCGAGTGATCCAGATGGCAGGGACACCACTGTTATGTACTGTGAGTGTCATGAGGACCGCAGGCCCTGATGCTGGAGGACTGGCCTTGGGGAGGGAGTGGGAAATTCGGTCACACATTCATCAGAAACCCTTCTCAGTCCTGTCCGACCCCCTCATGGGGATTTGAGGCTTCTGTGGGCTTCTCTCTACACCAGTTCTTTCTTCTTGGGCTTCTGGTTAGTATCTTGTCATCTCTGGCCAAGGATGGCCAATTGGGAGGAGGACCAAGAAAGCCTATTTGCCCTGAAAGCTTCCTGAGACAAGCTGTAAAGCTGTGTCCAGATGGCCCCACCCACCCTGGATGCTTACTGACAGGATGCATTGGGAGGCTAGATGAAGCTCATTTCCATCCTCGACCATCACATACTGCAAGGTGGAGGATTCGGGATTTTCCTTGACAAGGGACCATGCCCCATGCCAAACAATGGGATATGAAGTTCCATCAAACAGGAAAGAAAACAATTCATCTACCTTCAGAGGAAGTTTGCTCTATAGCTCAGGAAAAGCTCCTGGGTGGAATGTCATGCTCTCCCTGTCAAGCCCCAGGAGACTACACAGGATATAGTGCCTTTGAGTGTGGGAACAGAGGGAGATATGTCTGTAGGGATGCATGGTGAGCAGGGCTGAAGAGAGGAAAAGATGAAATAAGGGGAAGAAACCATAGAGAGATGTATATAAAGGATCGAAAGACCTGTGAATAGTCTTGTTAAACACAAGTAAATAGTTTGATACTCAGAGGGAAGAGATTATATGTACATTCATGCACAAAGCATCTCCACATGTGATCAAGGCTCTGTCCACAGCATCGAGCACAGTAAGGTAACCATCTCAGCAAGGGAGGGATTTTGTGTCACGAAAGACAATGGGAAGAGGAGTGGCATGTGCTTAGCCCCACATGTGGCTAGGAACTGAAGAACAGGGAAAGTGGGTATTAGGTGGTTCCCTGTGCTGGGCTGAGATGACTGTTGATGTGCTGCTGCTCTGTCTTCTTCCCTAGGCTGTACTCCAAGCATCTCTCCCTTGGGCTTCCAGCCAGAACTTAGCAGAGCCATCACTGCCCTGGCATCAGCACTTTCTCGGGCACGAGAGCCACCCGTTGGGGCCAGCAGAAAGGTGAGAGGTCACTAGAAGCAACTGAATGCACTTGTATGAGCAGGACAGCTTGCTGGTCACCCTCGCCTTGTGGTGTTAAGTGGGACTCAAGAGCCTATGATGCATGCATATACCTGTGTGTGAGCAAACCAGACTGCCTTTAGAGGTAAGTGGGACCTATAGGTGTATCATGCATACATAAACAATATATACCAATAATCACATACATATGCATACTTACACACTCCCTGGGACCTTGTTCTCCCATCAGGCCGTAAACTCTAGTCAGAAATCCCAGGGCTCCGTTTGTGCTTGTTGACTACAACGCTCTGTTCTTCCTAGGCCTCTAGTCAACATGATGAGCAGTCTTCCTTCACCAGTCAGAGGGACTCACCTATGATGGGACAGCCTCCATTCAATGACCAGGAACCCCAGAGCACAAGGTGGGGTAGGACTGGCCTGATGGTCTATGTAGAGGCACCTCTAGGGACAGCCTTTAGATCCTATATTGACTATGACCATCTTATATTTCACAACACAACTTGATTTGAAGCTTTAAGACATTCAAATCCAAATACAAGGTTTGGAGATTCTTTATGCCCACTGAGGTCATCCATGTTTGTTATGGATGTTCACTGACTGACCTTTGAAACTGAGCCCACTTGGCTCTGGCAGAGCCCAGACTTCATGTTTCAGCCTACTAATTCTTCTTTTCCCTATCATATCTACTGAATTTCTCCATGGGGATCTCTCACTACCCTCCCCCTAGTCCCACCCAGGGGCTGTGATGAGCTCATTTGCTTATGTAGACTGGATTTCTCTATTTATCTGTTTGTTTATTATATGTATGGGGGAGGGCGTGTTGCATGTGTGCCTTGGCGTATGCACAGAGGTCAGAGAACAACTTGTGGGAGACAGTTCTCTACTTCTACCAGGAGGGTTTCAGGGACTGAAGTCAAATTGTTGGACTTGGTAGTAAGGACCCTTCCCCACTGAACCATCTCACTGGCCCAATTTATCTATGTGGTTTGTCTGTCCCTTCACCTACTTTTAATGACCATGAGTGGTAAGGATTGTTGACTGCTGACATGTACATGGTGATAAATTAATGCTTTATATGCTATCCAATTTAATTCTCACAACAACCATAAGGAGTAGATACTGCCACTACCTTTGTTTTAAAGGTGAGGACACTGAGTCTCACAGAGGTTAAGTATCATGGATTGTGAGTACATGAGTCTCAAGACCCAAACATACTGAAGGTTGGCCCCAGTCTCCCCCTAGCCTTTCATGGAAGCCATGGTCAGCCTCCCTTTAAGAAGCACCCACTGCTGAACTTCCTCAGTGAAGAGGCCTAGAAAGTGAACAAATAGCTAACATCTCCTACAGGCAGAGGGCAAAGAGTCTGGATTCTCCTTCTAATACAGTGGTTCTCAACCTGTGGGTTGCAACCCCTTTGGGGGTCAAATGACCCTTTCCCAGGGGTCACCAAAGACCATCAGAAAACATAGATATTTACATTATGATTCATAACCTGTAGCAAAATTACAGTTATGAAACAGCAACAGAAATAGTTTTATGGTTGCGGGTCACCCACAACATGGGGAACTATATTAAAAGGTCACAGCATTAGTAAGGTTGAGAACCACTGCCCTAATATCATGGGACCTAGTCCTTAAGTAATAAAGGTCACATAAATGGAAGAAAAGCTAAGACTCTGGAGATTAAGATTCCTGGCTGGACTGTGCCTCAAGTGTTGTGCACTCTGAGCAAAAGCTTTCTCCAGCCAGTTGTCTTAGAGACTAGCAGGATAATCTTGTGCACAAGCGCATATCCTTATCCTTGATGCAGGATGCTATGAGGTGTGGTGACATGCGTCTGTAATCCCAGCATTTTGGAGGCCGATAAAAGAGGAGATCATACTGAGTATGAGGCCAGCCTGAGCTGTATAGGAACACCTTATCTTAAAATAAGAAAAAAAAACTCCTAAAGATGAAATCAGAAAGAACTGGTCTGACAGTGCGAAAACGATAAGGCAGGGAATGTATGTACAAAAGAGAGAGCTCTAGTTTAAAGACATCTGCAAGGTTCAGCAAAAGGCCTATGCTGATGGGATGGATCATTTGAGATGGGCATTTAAATAAAGGTGAGGTCTTAAATTGCTGCAATGGGTGGAAGGTGTTCCTTGACAAAGACATCAAATGAGAAAGCTGAGGTGTGGCTCATGGGTGACCTTCCAAAAGGACCACGGCTTTGTAGCTAGCCCCCACCCCTCTCATTGCAATGCCCAGAAGGAGATCTGGGATCTATGGAGAGCATAATACTGTTAGAAGCTTGAGACCAATACAGGAGGAGAGAGGACACACAAAGACAGGGTAGGTTGTGTGACCATGTGTCGGTGTGATCACAGGGCCACAGTTCCCCTCCCAAGCCTGGAAGGATTCACAGAGCAGAACCACCTCAGCCAGCCCCTGGGCAGTAGTGAGCAATGGCTCTCACTTCATGCAGGGCACACTGAGGTGGGCTGGTCTACTGCATGTGGAACTTCAATGGGACCTTTCTTTCCCTCATCCACAGGCCCCAGCAGGCCCCAGAACCTCTCCAGATCCCCAAGCAGGACGTTAAAGGAAGGGATGCTCAGACCCTCAGTCCTGAGAAGGGAATCCTTGGGGCTGGACTCAGACATAGACCTGATATTGAGTTGCAGGTAGGTACAGCTCTGGAACTCAGCCCAAGTTCTCCACCCACCTTGTACCCACACAGGATTCTGTGTGTCCCTCTGTCTTTCCTCTCAACCCTGCTCATTACCTCGTCAATTTGCAAGTCTGGAAGGCAGGAATCAAGCACAATTTTGGAGAAAAAGTGTCAAGAGGAGATAGTTTATGACCAGAGAATACTAGTCAGGAGCATCATCCATTTAACCAACATGTATTTAGTAACTGGCTACAGTATTCTCAAGGACAGGAAACGGAAGGCTATGAGACTTAAAAGAATTTCAGGCAATGAGGTAAACATTTCAGCTTCCACACACAAGTTAGGTCATTTGCCCATTTGTGTCTGATGAATTGTACTTCACACAATATCCTCCAATTGCAGCCATATGATGGAAACATTTTGTGGCTGGTAATATTCATATATACATATATAACATTGTATTTATTGATCTATCAGTGGACACCTAGGTGGGTGCTGTTCTCTTAATACCATGAATAATATTCAACAAACACAAGAGTGTAAATGTGTTCTCCTTTAAATTTTCTTCTTCTCTCATGCATTACATCTCAACCTCAGTTTCCTGCCTCCCTCCACTCCTCCCAGTCTCCCTCACCTCCTCTTCCCCCCAAATTCACTCCTCCTCTGTTTCCCTTCAACAAAAACAGCAGGCTTCCCAGGGATATCAACCAAACATGGTATAACAAATTATAATAGGCCTCATATCAAGGCTGGGTGAGGCAACCCAGTAGGAGGGAAAGGGTCCCAAGCACAGGCAAGCGTTGGTGATACCTTCCTCTCCTACTGTTAGGAGTCCCATAAGAACACCAAGCTGTACAACCATAACACACATGCAGGACACCTAGCTTAGACACATAGAGGGTCTGTGATTGTCACTTCAGTCTCTGTGAGACCCTATGAGTCCTGCTTAGCTGATTCTGTGGACCGTGTTCTCATGATGTCCTCCTCATCTTCTGCAAGGTTCCTCTGCTCTGCCTAGTTTTGGCTGTGGGTCTCTGTATCTGCTCCCATCCGCTGCTGGGTGATGCCTCTCTGATGATAACTGGGTTGGGCACCTATCTATAAGTATAGCAGAATATCATTAGGAATCATTTCATTGACCATTTTTTTTTTTTGTTGTTGACAGTTGTGATTGGTTCTATCCTGGTCTCTTGGTTGTCCATCCTCTGGTTCCTGATCATCCAGGCAGTGTCAGGCATAGACTCCCACTTGTGACATGGGCCTCAGTTGGACCAGTCATTGGTTGGCCATTCTCACAAGTTCTGTGCCACCATTGCCCCAGCACATCTTTCAGGCAGGACAGATTGTAGGTTGAAGGTTTTGTGGCTGGGTTGGTGTCCCAGTCATACTGCTAGAAGCCTTGCCTGCCTATAGAAGATGGCCAGTTCAGGATCTGTACCCCCCATTACTAAAAGACTTTACTAGTGTCACTCTTGTAGTTCCAGGGAATTTCCACTGCACTGGTTTATACATCAATCCCAAATGCCCCCTAATTCCAGTTGTCTTTCCCTGTACTCTCTCTTTCCATACCCACCACCTATCCCTCCTGTTCCCTTCCCCACCCACCCCCAGTCCACCTGCAAAATCTCTTCTATTTCCCCTTCCCAGGGAGATCCATGTGCCTTCCTTTGAGCCCTCCTTGTTACTTAGCCTCTCCACGTCTGTGGACTTTAGCATGATTATCCTTTTCTGAACAGCTAAATTCCATTTACAAGTGAGTATGTATCATGTTTGTCTTTCTGAGTCTGGGTTACCTCACTCAGTATGACTTTTTTTCTAGTTCCATTAATTTGCCTGCAAATTTCATGATGTCATTGTTTTTAACAAATAAGTAATACTCTATTGTGTAAATGGATCCATTTTCCTTTTCCATTTTTCAGTTGACGGCATCTAGGTTGTTTCCCATTTCTAATTATTATTAATAAAGCTACTATGAACATAGGTGAGTAAATCTCTTTGTGGTAGGATGGATTGTCCTTTGGGTATATGCTCAAGAGTGGTATAGCTGGGTCTTGAGGTAAATCAATTCTCAATTTTCTGAGGAACCGTCATACTGATTTCCATAGTGGCTATACAAGTTTGTATTCTTACCAGCAATGGAAAAATGTTCCCTTTGTTCCACATCCTTGCCAGCATGAGCTATCACTTATCAATCTTAGCCATTCTAACAGGTATAAGATGAAATCTCAAAGCAGTTTTGATTCGCATTTCCCTGATGTCTAAGGATATTGAACATTTCTTTAAGTGTTTCTCAGCAATTTGAGATTGTTCTGTTGAGAATTCTCTGTTTAGATCTGTATCCCATTTTTAATTGGATTATTTGGTTTATTGATGTCTAGTTCCTTGAGTTCTTTATTTTGGAAATTAGTCCTCTGTTAAATGTGGAGTTGGTGAAGATCTTTTCCCATTCTGTGGGCTGCCATTTTGTCCTATTGACGGTGTCCTTTGCCTGACAGAAGCTTTTCAGTTTCACGAGGTCCCATTTATTGATTGTTGTTCTTAGTGCCTGTGCTGTTGGTGTTCTGTTCAGGAAGTTGTCTCCTGTGCCAGTGCGTTCAAGGCTGTTCCCCAGTTTCTCTTCTACCAGGTTCGGTGTATCAGGTTTTATCCTGAAGTCTTGGACTTCACTTGGACTTGAGTTTTGTGCATGGTGATAGATATGGATCTATTTGCATTCTTCTACATGCAGACATCCAGTTAGACCAGCACCATTTGTTGAAGATGCTTTCTTTTTTCCCATTGTGTACTTCTGGCTTCTTTATAAAAAAAAAAAAAATCAGGTGTCCGTAAGTGTGTGGATTTACATCTGGTGTTTTTCAGCAGACTGGTTTTGATACCTTAGGATATATTCCCAAAAGTGGGATTGCTGGATCATATAGTGGATCCAGTTGGGAGTGAAGTGGTTTTTTTTTTTTTTATTTTTTGAGGAGCCTCCAGAGTGTTTTCCATAATGGATCAATTCATTGTCATCACCATCAACTATGTATAAGACTTGCCTTTTCTCTGAGTCCTTCCCCGCAATGTAATTTTTGTCACTTTAGGACAGCCATTCTTCCCGGGGTGAACTGTCTCATTGTTGTACTTCCCTGACGATTGTGATCCTGTCCGTTCCTCGAACTTCCCGTTTGAATGAACCACAGAGTTTGGGGTTGTGTTTTGATGTTGTATTGACTTCCTCATGTATTCGAGAAACGAAGTCTTTGTCAGATCAACGACTTTCCGGTTCTCCCCCCTGTGCTGGAGGCTGCGTCCTCACTCTGCTGATGGCTCCTCTGCTATAGAGAAGCACGTCTGGGGCTCTGTTGAGTTGTTTTCGTTGCCCGTGCTTCTGGGAGCATGTGCAAAACCCTTGACCCAGTCCACGTCCTAAGGCGTCCCCCGCCGCCATGTTTTCCTCAACTGCTTTTATGGTTTCAGGCTACATTTAAGTTTCTGCTCTATTTTGAATTTCTTTTTTACATTAAGGACAAGGAGCCCAGTGTGTTTCTTTTGTGTGTGGATATGCCATTTTCCTTTCTCTGATATTTATTCTTTCTGCCTCTGTCAAAAAGCAATTGGCTTTAGGTACTTGAGTTATTTCTAGATTTTTCATTTTGTTTCTTTGGTACGTTCATGGTTATGTCTGGTTTTAAAATTATTATTATTTTGTGTTTGAGATGATAGTAGTTACATTTGACCCTTCCCTTTCCTCACTCCAAATTCTCCCACATACCCCTCCCTGTTCTCCTTCAAATTTATGTCCTCTTTTTCCATTAATTGTTACCGCACACACACACACACACACACACACACACACACACACACACACACACACACGCATTCCTAAATACAACCTATTCAGTCCATATAATATTACTTGTATGTATGTTTTCACTGGACAACCAATTGATGTGCTCTTTCCTTGAGAGGACCATCTCTCCAATTTCCAGCTGGGCTCTACAACTCTGCATTTTGATTGGTTGTGGCTTTCTGTGGTAGTCTCTGTTGCAAAGTTTTTTTGATGAGAGGTGAAGACTATACTTATCTACACAGACAAATGTCTACAGATAGTATTTAGGGATTATGATTTGGCTATCACTTTGTATATTTGAGGGAGGAGTACAGGGTTTGAGACAAGGTTCCATGTAACCCAGATAGCCTCAAACTTGTTGAGCAGCCAATGATACCCACGAACCCTGATTCTCCTGCATCTGTCTCCTAAGTGCAGGGGTTATAGATGTGTACCACCATGCCAGATTGTAGTATGTTTTATTATTTTTAATTATTATTTTATATGTATGGGTGTTTTGCCTGCATATTGTATATGTACCACGTACATGCCTGGTATCTGCAGAGGTCAGGAGGTGTTTGGTAGCCTGAAATTAGAATTAGAGGTGGTAGTGAGCTGCCACGTGAGTTCTAGAAATGGAATCTGGGTCCTCTGCAAGAGTAACAAATGCTCTTAACTACTAAACTAATTCTCCAGTCCTGTGTTGTTCATTTTAAAGTAAGTTTTAAATTTTAATGCTGCTGTTTCTGCTTCTCCCTCCTCTTCTTCCTCCTCCTTCGCCTCTTCTTCTTCTCCTCTTTCTCCTCCTCTTCTTCTCTTCCTCCTTCTCCTCTTCTTCTCCTCTTTCTCCTCCTCTTCTTCTCCTCCTCCTTCTCCTCTTCTTCTCTTCCTCCTTCTCCTCTTCTTCTCTTCCTCCTTCTCCTCTTCTTCTCCTCTTTCTCCTCCTCTTCTTCTCTTCCTCCTTCTCCTCTTCTTTTTCTCTTCCTCCTCTTCTTCTCCTCTTCCTCCCCCCCTCTTTCTTCTTCAATCTCTGGGTTACTTTGATTGTTCAGGGTCTTTTTTGACTTTATTCAAGTTGTATGGGTGATGTTTTTATGTGTATATTTCTGTAAATATATTCACATAAGTGTATATTTATGTGGATAATCTCATTGGTATTTTGACAAAAAAAATCATACACTGAATTAGTACTTTGCTTTGGAAAGTATGAACACTTTGTCATTGTTAATTTTTCTAATTCATGAACATGGTCTCTCTCTCTCTCTCTCTCTCTCTCTCTCTGTGTCCATTCTCTTCTATTGTTTTCATTGATGCTTTGCAATTTTCATTATAAAGATCATTCATACACTTGGTTAAATTTATCTCTAGGTATTTGATTAATAGATATATAAATGGGATTTCTTTATATTTACATTTGGTTTTGTTTCCTGTCTTTCTGTGTGTATGTATTCTTGTGTGTGAGTGCAGGTGCACCGGTGCCTCAGAACACAAGTGGAAGCCAGAAGACTTTAGTTACAGAAGGTTGGGAGCCACCATGTGGATGCTGGGAATTGAACTCATTTGTCCGTTTTGAAGCAGCTTCTCACTTTGTAGCCAGGCTGGCCTTGAATGCATGGCAGTACTCTTGCCTCAGGATCCTGAGTTCTGGGATTATAGGCATAAACCATTATACCTGGCCTAGCTTCTTGTCTACAACAACTCCACAACAACTTTAGCCAAAATTCAGTAGGATGATCTGCTCTGTCAGGGAGTCTGAAACATTTCTTTTCCAGGTGGGTATACTGCCACACCCCCACCACGTGGGTTCTATTAACCAGGCAGACCCTGCAGTTGCAGCGCTTGACGATCCCTCAATGCTGGGAAGAACACACAGGCCCTGGGTGACCTGCTATCCCTGGCCCCTAATTATCCCTTTCTCTAGCATCTTTTTTCACTTTCCCAAACAAATTCCATGCTGCCAAACTTAAGCTACTTCCCACAGCAACCCCAGCATCTATTCAGACACTATTTGTCACAGATAACCTCTTACCTTGTGTGTCTGTCTTTCCTGATAGACTGAAAACTCATAGATGTTCACTAATGGAGTCCCAAAACTGAACATTGCCTTAATACACTATAGGTGTTCAGTAAGGGTCTCTTCTCAGAATTTTAAAAAAGGTTTATTTTTTTTAATTTCATGAATAGGAGTATTTTGCTCACATGTTTGTCTGTGTACCATGTGATTACCTGTGTCCATGGAATTCAGAAGAGGGCATCGGATGACTTGTAACTAGCCTATGGACAGTTGTAAGCCACCACATGAGTTCTGGGAACTAAACCTAGGTCCTCTGAAAGAGCAGCAAGCACTCTTAACTGCTGAGCCAATCTCTCCAGACCCTCACTAAGTATGTATTTATTGATGGGTGAATGAATGAAGAATGATGTATAGACAGGTAGGTAGAGTGAGAGTAGATATATGGGTGGGTAGATAGAAATATAGAGTGATGTTTGAGAAGGTGAAAGGATGGATAAATAGATAGATGGAGGACTGGATGGTAGATGGATATATAAAGGGATAAATGGATGAACAGTGGGTGAATGGATGGTGATTTGAGTGAATAGGCAAGTAGGGTCTGTGGGATGATGAATAGATGGATTGATGGATGGATAGATGGACGAATGGACAGATAGCTGGATAAACACTCTCTATGCTCTCCCATGTCTCTGGCTTTTGTAAAATGCTGTTCTCTTTTGCTTATGCTATCTTTGCCCCACTCTCCACCCAGGTATCTCCTGTCCATTTTTAAATATTCAGTTAAATTTCCTCTCCCTGACCTCACTTACAGGCTAGATATCTTTTTTGCTCCTGTAGTCTAGCACATCCCTTTACCATAGTCTTTCCTGTAGGTCTGGGTTGACTCATCAGGTTCTGAGCTGCCTGGAGATGAGGCTCAGTGATCGAGCGCTTTCCTAAAGAGCCTAGACTTAGTTCTTCAGCACCAAATACAGGCACCTGCTGCTCTTAGTGGCACACATCTATTGCCCAGTCTACTAGGGTACCTATGAAGGATCTCTTGAACCCAAAAGTTCAAAGCCTGTCTTGGAAACATAACAAGACTGAGCCCTAAATGAAAGAAAGAAAACAAATAATTTTTCTGCATTCTAGAAAAAGACATGGCAGGTGGAAGAAGCTCTGGATGAGCTGAATGAGGAGTTCTTTTGGCTCAGTGCTCAAATCTTGGAGCTCCAGAAGGAGGATGAGAAGCTGGACCGACTCTGCCTAGGGGAAGACAACACCTCTGTGGTAAGCTAAGCCACTGAACACCTCAGCTCCTCCAGTGTCTCCATGGGGATCTTGTGAGACCAGAGCACAGAGATGAATTATGACCAGAACACCTAGTAGCCATGGTTATATGCTACATTTTGTCTGGCACAGGAAAGGTTGAGTGAGGAAGACCAAGGGTTGAGGCTACAGACGGGGAACCTACACCATGAAGTTGGGGTGTAGCTCTCTAAGGATATTCACAGCTAGAAAGACTGTTGTAGCGGTACAAGAAAGATAATTGAAATAGCTGTCCTACCAGGTTTAGTGGAGGCAGAAAGCCAGCATGGGTCAATATGTAAAGGCACTGGCTGTGGACACCGGTGGCTTGAATGAATGTGATTCCTGGAACCCAGATGGTAGAAAGAAAGAAAGAAAGAAAGAAAGAAAGAAAGAAAGAAAGAAAGAAAGAAAGAAAGAAAGAAAGAAAGAAAGAAAGGAAGAACGAACTGACTCCCACAAGTTGTCCTCTGATCTCCATCACATACAATAATAAGACACATGTGCAAGTGCACACACACACACACACACACACACACACACACACACACACACACACCCAAGCCTTGGATACATAACAAGTACCAGGCCAGCCTGGTACTCTGCTTCAAAAGATTGTTTTTGGATGTTGCCTAGCCAACAGAGCCTGTTTCTGGTCCCAGGGGCTCTGCATGATCTGTATCTTCTGGGTTGTCCTGGACTGTGGGCTTCATGTGGAGCTTGGGTCTGGTTCCTCTCTGAGCTCCCTTCCTCTGCCTCAGTGGGCAGCTGTGAAGCTCGTTCCACCTGTGGAGTACCAGGTACAAGATGCAGCCCTCATCCTCAGCTACAGGGAATGACAAAAGATGACTTTGTGAGGACAAAGGGCAGGAGAGCTTCCTTCTTATGAAATAGTCACTAAAATATTCCTAGAAGTGAGGAAGGAACAAACAGATTGAGGCGAAGGGCTATAGCATGGGTGAGGTTCAACTGTTCAGTAATTATTCCCAATGATTACACCAACTGCATAGTGACTTAATTGACTGTTGTCTTACTCTTGTATGGCAAAAACCTGGGGTTGCTGTTTCCATGAATTGATGATGGGCCCTAGAAGAATCTCCAGATACATTCTTGAGAATGAGGGGAGGCTGGTATCCACAGAGCATCAGCAGGACACGATGTAACGGAAGTGAGAGCTTTTGAAGGTCACTTCTCTTTGTTTTACATCTGTCCTGTCCTAAAGGGCACACAGGCGCTGATGCTGGAGGTAGAAAGGATCCACGTGGCTCAGAGGATTGAGGACCTGGAGTGGGAGCTGTCCCTGCTGCTCCAGACTTCCAATAGCAGCTCGAGAGCAGAAGGGAGCCAATCCAGCCACGGTGCTAGCCAGCAAGTTCCCGAGTCACCGTGGATGCAAAGGTGGCCACCTGTAGGATGTACTTTCTACACCAAGGACACAACTACATCCCCGTGTTAGGAAGGAGTGGGTACCTGAGGCTCGGGGTCTATGCTGGCTTAGAGGTGCTTCTTTGTGGACACCCAGATTTCTGTCAGAAGCTGACCTCAGCATGTGCTAAATTCTGCTTTGGTTCTTTGGGGTGAGGGACAATAAAGTTACTTAGGATGCAGAAATCAGTGAATGCTCCCAGCATCCTGTCTCTAAAGTAATGTTTGCAGTGTCCTATGGTCTGAGTTCATGCTGTTTAAAGGTTGCTTGGGTCACTGGGCTCAGGGTAAGAAGTGTTGTGGGTAAGGCTCTGGAGTGTAAGTACAAAAAGGTCTACTACATCCCACTTTCCTTCTTACATTTCCGACGAGTTTCTAATGCCCTAATGCACTTCCTGGAGGTCCACTTCCCATTCTGGCTACAATGGCCTCCTGGATGTCAGAGAGTAGGTGCTATCCAAAGGCGGGACCTGCTGAGCCATACAAAGGCCTCCAATGCCAGAGACTCCTGAGGACAGAGTGACTGCCACACTGCAACTCTCAGCTCTCTGCCTCCTGAAAGTCCATTGTTGGTACCTTCTATGTTTTTTGAGACATCCCTTCATGGGCAGGGCCTCCTCCACTGTCCTGTCCTGTGTAGAGCCACATCACCCTAGACCTACACCAGAGGCATATACCACCATCCATGCCCTCCTCTGTCTCCACCTGCATGTGATTCCCACATTAGTTATCTATGCCATATGGACCCTCCTTCTGGATGAGTTCCTCAAAGCAGAGTGTGTCTTTCCTCTTTGGGGAGCTACACACACACACACACACATACACACACACACACACACACACACACACACACATACACACTCACACACACACAAACTCACACAGATGTTCATACACAAACTACATACGGTCTCCCATAGGGACATAAAGACAAACATAAACATATTTACGAACTCACATGCTCGCACAGAACCTGTGTGAATGCAGTTGATGTAGGGCACCACCTCTAGGCAGATTGGATCACTAAGTCACACCAGGAAGCCACACTGCTACATAGGGACAGTACAAAATATATTCCTTATAATTCTAGCACTCAGGCTGAGGCACGAGGATTATGAATTTGAGGCCAGCCTTGTTTACATAGCAAATTCAAGGATAATCTAATTCTGCTTAAAACCAAAGAGAAGAAGTGTAGAACCAGCACCAACACTGTGGATAAACCTGAACATAAGGAGAGGCTTAAAGTTGAAGGACAGGAGGCTTTGGCCACAGCTCTTAGCAACAGGGTCAAGGAGAAGCTAGGCTGAGCCTGGCTTTGGCTGTGGAAGGAAGGGTCTTGGCTAGATACTGGAAGAAAAGAGCTTTTCATGCTAGTGATACATCTGGAAAAAGAGTAACAGTCACACCATGATATTGTCTAGGAGGAGGGTCACCTGGGCTCCCTTAGGAAGAGGATTCCACAGAAGGACATGCATGGATGCTCATCCTGAAGCTTCCCCGTTGCTGTGGTTCTATCCCAAAGACATTGGGGTCCCTAGGAGATATGGCCCTGATATGGCCCTGCTTGGGCTTTGAGTTCCCAAGACTTTTTCTCCTATGAAATTGTTATGGGTTGGATATTAAAAGGTCCCAAAGGCTCACACATTGAAGGCTTATTTCAGTAATTCCAGGTCCCTGGCACTATTGAGAGCTGATTGGATCATGAAGGTGGTAACTCCATCAACAGGTTAATCCATGGTGAGTTTACAGCTCAATGGGCTCTTAAGAGGTGAAGAATAGTTGGGGGAAACATGTTATTGGAGGCATGTCTTTGAAGAGTGGCTCTCATTCTTGGAGATATACATACATAGAGAGACAGTAATAGGTGCTGTGGGTAGAGCTAGAATAGATAATATAGTAATAGTGGTAGAGAAAGGAGTTGTACTCTTCCTTCTCTTCTTCCTTCCTCTTCTTTCTGTCTCTCTCCTTTCTGAGTACCAAGAAGTGACCTGCTCTGCTACACCTTTCTGCCATGATGTTCTACCTAAATACAGGCTCAGAAACACAGAGCCAAGAGACCCAACCATGAGCCAAAATAAACTATGTTTGCTGAGCATAGCGCCTTTCTGCTTTCCTGACTGATACTTCTTTCTCAGAAATGTCGTAACTGCTCTCTGCAGAAATGTATGAGTTTGTTCCCTTAGAAGAAGCAAATTTATGGGCAGGATAGGCCCTTCACATCTGCTCCCAACACAGCCAGGACTATGGAATGGAACTATCTGGAAAAAAAATTAGGACTCATTCTGAGAAGAGCTCACTTACTGAAGTAACAGCGCATCCATCCAGACCTCAGTCCAAGACTACCTCTGGTGGGTCTCAGTCAACCACCAGGCTAATTGTCACCCAGCAAAGCCAGAGGTCTGCACCCTTTCACAGAGGGGGCCAGTGTGGTAGTGGCTGGACACTGGGCCCAAGTGAATTCAGGTCTCCTGCTCAGCAGTCCAGAAACACAGGGAACATGTACCAAGGACATGTACCAGGGCTGCAGGATTAGGCACCCACACCAGGAGGGGAGTGATCTCAAGGAGGTGGCAGGAAGACATTGAGCCTTCTCTTCCAGAGTAGGCAAGAGAAACACCAGGATCTTGTTTGTATGCAGCCTCTGCTTCTGGGACCTAAGCATCTGTATTTGTGACAATCCTGTGGAACACCCAGCTGCCAGACTGACAGCCTGACTTTGAACCCCAGGTCATAGACCTGGTGAGGACAGTTAATTTGTCCTTGAGTCAAGGAATAGCTCTTAAAGGATGCCACCAGAAGGGTAGTATAGTCTAGAGGGACATTCACTTAGGAGGGCCATGACAGTCACAGATTCTGTTTGCTCCTAAGTTTGAACCACTGGCCAGATTCCCCAACCCCAGTGCAAGGTGAGCAGCTGTGTGTAAACCTGACCTCAGTGTGTCAGAGCTGCCAGGAGATTCAGAAGCAAGCACAGTGCCTCTGAATTGCCTAGCACAGGCTGCACTGGACTTAACCCACATATCCTTGAAACTAGTCACTCCTCCTCCTTACTGCGATACCAGGCCTGAGCGAGCTAGAGCGCTAGGTGTTTGATTTTGTCTCATTCTTAAGTAAATCTTAGTTGTCCAGTAGCACCATGCTCTGTAGACCTTAAAGAACCACAGTGACCAGCTGTCACTTGTTAGTGGCAAGTTTGTATTCCAGTAACACGACAGCAAAGCCCATGTTCTTGTAGAAGAGTAGCCCATAACAATGGGTTTAGTTCACAGGTTTGGAAGACCTGGATTAGGAGGCCACATCTGTTTGGTCTCTGCTAATGACTTCTCGGGAGATGGATTCACAATGGCTGGAAGATGTGTGAAGAGATTGCATCATGAAATAGGAAGCCACTGAGAGTCAGAGACTAGATTTGTACTTTTTATACCAACGTGTACTTGACTAAAATCCTTGAGAACAACATTACCACCCCCCAGAAGGAGACAATTCTTTGATCTAATCACCTTCCATTTCTCTTGAAGGCTCCACTCCTCAACTCCCACACACTCAGGACCCAGCTTCTAGCACATGAACCTTAAAGTGAACACTCAAACCATATTAAACCACAGCAAGGCTCCAGCATTTGTCCTTGCATTCCAGGAAACAGGGGGCAGAGCTTCAAATCCAGCTCCAGCTCTTAACTGGCTCACGACCTCAGTCAAATTCATCAACCTCCTACGCCTTCATTTTCTCACCTCTAAGTGTACACTGGTGGCAGAGGCCACCTCACAGGCTGGTGGGGAGGGATTTGTGGGGAATGCAAAGCTTGCAGAACAGTCTCAGCATAAGGATCATTCAAGTACATATAAGATGTTACTATTTTATTTGGTGTATTTATAAAAGCCCTGTGGGAGCCCGTTTTCAGGTTCCTCGTGGCTTTACCCAGAAGGTCCGCATAGAGAGGATGATTAGGACCACGGGCCTGAGTGCAGGTGTCTGAGATGGTCTGCACTTGGCTGTGCTGGGGGGAGGTCTTTTGCTCTACCACTTGGCGTCTCTATAAATAACCTGAGGCAGAGACAGTCAGGGCCCATCGGAATAGGTTCCAGGCTCTCTTGAGGCTATCCTTTATTTTCTATCTGTTTATCTCCACAATCTAAATCCTTCTATCTAATATTTCGTGTTGCTCACACTCAAGAAAACTCTGGGGAGCTGTGGTGTTGGTGGGTAAACACCCCGCAAAGCCCATTCAAGGAGTATTTTTATTGGGAACCTACTATCTATAAAACACTATTCCAGTACGAGGCCTGCCCTCTGCAAGACTACAAGCTGACACTAAGTGGATTGTGGTGAGTGTCACTGTGTGATTCAACTAACCTCAAACTCTAGGTCCTCTTGCCTCAGCCACCCAAGTGTTTAGATTTTAGGTTATGAGCCACCAGGTTCAGGTGAATATCATTTTTTTAAGTCCAAGAAAAGATGGCGGAATCATAAAGAAGGCAGAATCCAACAGGCATCTGGAAAACCTTTGTTGAACAAGTTGATAGTTAAACTGGATTTAGAATCCCCACATCCAAGACAAAAGTTTCCAGGCAGAAGGAACAGTGTGATTCAGAGGCTAGGGCTCCCAAAGTAGAATACATCTCAGGAATGATGGTTTGGTGTAGTTAATGGTGAATGGTGTGAGCATTTGGGAGCATGAGGATAGTGAGAGGATGAAGTACATAAGGAGCCATGTTGAGTGAAGCCAATAACACACAGCATAGGATCCCTGTGCAGGGAGGAGCCTAGACTGTGATGGCTCAGAGACGCCCACAGACAGCCTGTGGAAAATGCTAAAAATCTAAAATTTCACCTGTATGAAGAAAGGAAGAGCAAAGGAAGAGGTTAGATATGAGATAGGCTGTAAAATGGAGAGTTTCAGGATTGAGCCCTATAAAAAGGTATATGTTCCAAAGTCTCTCACTCTCTACATAATGTCTGGTGTGAGTCTCTATATTTGTTCCCATCTGCTGCAGGAGGAAGCTTCTCTGATGGTGACTGAGCAAGGCATTGATCTATGAGTATAGCAGAATGTCATTAGGTATCATTTTATCATTACTTCATTACTTTTTTTTTTAAAGACCAATATTATTTTGTTTTACCCCGGGTCCCTGGACTATCTAGTCTCAGGTTCCTGGGTCACCCAAGCAGAGTCAGATATTGGTTGCATCTCGTGGAGTGGGCCTTCAGTCAAATCAGTTGTTGGTTGGTTATTCTCATCTAAGCTTTGTGCCACCATTGCCCTAGCATATCTTGTAGGCAGGACACCATGGTAGATCAAAGGGTTTGTGGCTGGCTTGGCGTTTATTTTTCTCTTTTGATAACATGTAGAGTACCTTCCTGTACCAAAGACGCTGGGATGGAAGGTGAAGATTCTATGAAGGCACCAGTTCAACATCTCCATGTTCAAGGCAGGTGTTGTCTTCAGCAGTAGCCTGTGTTATTTGGGGATTTTCATGGGGCCTCTTTGGCCAACAGCTCAATTAGATGTAACACAGTCCCAGGACTGGACACTTCATTAGGTGACAAGAGATGGCCAGTGGGAACTCTGTTTTCCCCTTTACTTGATGATTTAATTTAGATCGCCTTCATACATGTATTTATTTTAGAAAGTTTTGCTGTATTAGGTTTCAATCCTAACCCCTCACCAACCCCTTCAATTTAGCTATCTCTCCCAGTATTCCCTCTCACAACTCCCTCCCAATTCCTCCTCCTGACTTGATCCTCCCATTCCAGCCCCCCATCCTTCCATAACGATTCTATTTTCCTTTTCCTAACAAGATCTATCTGTGACCTCTACTTCTTTACTCTGCTTCTACTGTCTGTGATTCTATCAACTGTAGCTTGGTTATCATTGATCACAGCTAACATCCACATACAAGCAAATACATACGATATTTGTCTTTCTGGGTCTGGGATACGTCACCCAGGATAAGTTTTTTCTAATTCTATCCATTTGTCTGCAAATTTCATGTAATCTTTTGAATGGCTGAGTAATACTCCATTGTATTACCACATTTTCTTTATCCATTCTTCTGCTGTGGGACATGTAGGTTGTTTTCAATTTCTGGCTATTATTAGAGTAGCAATGAACATGATTGAGCAATTGTCTCTGTGGTAGGATGAAGCATCCTTCAGGTACATGCCTAAGAGTAGTATAGATCTTGAGGTGGGTTGATTCCTAGCTTCTTAAGGAATGGCCACATTGATTTCCATAGTGGCTCTATGAGTTTGCACAACCATCAGTAATGGATGAGTGTTACTCTTATTCCACATCCTCAACAGCATGAGCTATCACTTGTTTTTTAATCTTAGCCATTCTAACAGGTGTAAGATGAAATCTCAAAGTATTGAGTTGCATTTCCCTGATGGCCAAGGATGTTGAACACTTCTTTTAGTGTTTCTCAGCCATCTGAGTTTCCTCTATTGAGAATTCTCTGTTTAGATCTGTACCCCATTTTAACTGGGTTGTTTTCTTGATATCTAGATTCTTAAGATCTGTATATGCTTTGGATTATTAACCCTTTATCAGATGTGTAGTTGGCAAAAAATCTTTTCCCATTCTGTAGGTTGCCACTTTATCAAAATGAGGGCATCTTTTGCCAGCATAGAAGCTTCTCAGTTTCATTTATTAATTGTTGATCTTAGTGCCTGGGCTATCAGTGTTTTGTTCAGCAAGTCCTCTCCTGTTCCAGTTCATTCAAGGCTATTCCCCACTTTCTCTTCTTCAGTGTGTCTGGTTTTATGTTGAGGTCTTTGATCCATTTGGACTTGAGTTTTGTGCAGGGTGGTAAGAATGGATACATTTGCAGTCTTCTACATGCAGACATTCAGTCTGACCAGCACCATTTGTTGAAGATGCTGTCTTTTTTCCAGTGCGTATTATTTTCTGGCCTCATTTAAAAAAAAAAAACAGCTGTATATAGGTGTGCATTTATATCTGGGTCTTCAGTTCAATTCCACTGATCAATATGTCTGTTTTTATTCCAATATCATGCTGTTTTATTACTATAGTTTTATAGTACAACTTTATTGATTCTATTTCCACTCTCAAGGCTTGAACAGTTTGATTCATTTCCTTCCACTGTTTGTGTTTTTATAGATTTCTGAAACGGATTATTTATTTCCTCTTTAAGGACCTCTATCATATTCAGAAAGGCTGTTCTGAGATCTTTGTCTTGTGCTTCAGCCATGTTGGAATACTCAGGGTCTGCTGTAGTGTGGTTACCTGGCTCTAGAGGAGACATGTTGTCCTGGTTGTTATTACTGTGTTTTCACACTGGCATCTATGCATCTGGGTTTGGGGTGATTGTAATTCCAGGAGCTGATGTCTGGTCTTGTCTTTGTTGGGTAGGTATTTTGTTCTTTGTTTTTTGTTTCCTCTCTGGTTTTTAGGAGAGTGTGGTGCCTGTGTGCTGCCTGTAGGAAAAATTTCCCTAGGTTCTGATAGATGTGGTTATTGGGAGTTCCAATTAAAATTTATTTCCGGATATTGGGATTTGAGACTTAGAAATGGGGCAGGGCTGGCTTCACAAGAGGGAGGACAACCAGGATCTGCTTAGTTAGTTCCATGAGATAGAGGTCAAGAGTGTGAGGAGAGAGCACAGCGGAAGGTTTGCTAAAGAGCTGGGGATGAGGCTGGGGGACTGCACTTGGAGGGGTGGAGGGTGAGTGGAAGATCTACAGCTAGCCTACTTGCTTCCAAGGTCAGAGTGGCCTGTGGGTTCCCAGGGAGCCCCTGCTGGAGTTGGGGGCTGGGACAATGCAATGAGTGTGTAGAAGGCATTTCAGAAGCGAAGAGGTGTGTGATCCACCTGAGATGGATGCAGGAGGGGTAGGGAGGCAGCAGACATTGTTCTGCTGCAGAGCTGGGGATGACAGGAGATTTGGGCTTTTAGGAGCAGAGGGAGAGATAAAGATCTGCAGCTAGCCTGCCTGCTTCTCTGGCAGGAGTGTTCACTTTGTTCTTAACAAACCCTCTTCATCTAGAAGCATTCATTTGCCTTGCTGTTGTGATGCAAACAACTTCAGAGGTGTACAAATAAACCCACCCCCTTCATTGAAAACAGGGTTTACATTTCACTGCAGTAGAAGCACGTTCGTCTTTGTAAATACAACACTGTGCTGTTTCAGACACATGTGCGTGTGTTTTCCACAGATGCTACTGTGTAATGCTTCAGTTCTTGATGCTTATGCTGAGTTTTCCTATTCCATTCTTTCTCAAATCACTGTTCTGGTGCAGTGCTACAGGAATACTGTCACGTGCTCTGCTGTCTTGTGTGTCACTCATCACTTGTGTTCCAGTGCATCTCTGTGAGGTGCATTGGTATGACAAGGTTCCTGCTGCTGTAAATGTCCCACCATGTTGGCTGTGTTCTTAACAAATCTGTTTTACCTAGGAACAAAGGTGCTGCTGTTCTGTTGTAAGGAACTTCAGAGATATATGGGTAAGCCAGTATACCTCACTGTAAACAGGGTTTAGATGTCGCTGCAGTTCAAGTACTGTTGCTGGAGAGCTCCCACCAAACCCCGCAGTTCCACAACCCACGTATAAAATAAACACACAGACGCTTACATTATTTCAACTGCTTGGCCATTAGCTCAGGCCTATCATTGTCTAGCTCTTACTCTTATATTTAGCCCATTTCTATTAATCTCTACTTTGCCACGTGGCTCGTGGCTTACCGGTACCCCACATCTTCCTTCTCCTCATGGCGGCTCCAGGCAGTCTCCTCTATCCTTTCTCCTTCCTCAATTCTCCTCTCTGTTAGTCCCACCTATACTTCCTGTCTGGCTACCGGCCAATCAGTGTTTATTGATGCAGAGCAATATCCACAGCAAAGTACATTGGCTTTTGCAAAAATATGCCATTGTGGGATGTTTTAGTCACAAGTGCTTGGGTCTTCCAAAGATGCCACTATGTCTTGGTTAGTGATAACAATAGTCTCATAGATCAATCACTACGTCTGTTTCAGTACGCCTCTGTGAGGTGCATTGGTATAACAAAATTCTTGCTGCCATAAAAGTACTACCGTTTTCACTGTGTTCTTGACAAACCGGCTTTACTCAGGAATGTGTGCGCCGCTGTTCGGATGCAAGCCACTTCTGAGCTAGCAGTGAAACTGTCGGCCTTGTTGTTAAAGGGGTTTCGATTTGCTGCAGCCGAAGTACATTGTTTTTTGCAAATATGTTATTATGCACTGTTTTAGTCACTTGTGCCTGTGTGTTCCAAAGATTCCACTGTGTAGTGCTTCAGTTACAGATGCTCCTGCTGTGCCCTCCTACCCCATTCTTGTTCAATTAGTGTCCTGGTGCAGCGCTACAATACTAATCTCATGTGCTCTGCTTTCTTTTAAATCGATTACCACTTCAGTTACAGTACAGCTCTGTGAGGTGCATCGGTATGAGGAAGTTTTTGCTGTTGCGAAATACTACCATTTTCACTGTTCTTTTAAAAACTCTGTTATTATATTTTTTATTATTTAAGACAATTTTTAAACTCAAATATATTTTGATCATGTTCTTCCCTTCCCTCAAGTTTTTTCAGATCTCCCCATACCCACCCAACTTTTTCTTTTTCAAAAAAACCAAACCAAGACAACAATACCCCATTCAAGAAAAGAAGATAAAACAAAACGAAACAAAACAAAACAAAACAAAACCTCACCAAATTATATACAAATAAAATCACACAAAAACACTGTAGAGTCCAGTATATGTTGGTTAACTACTCCTGAACAGGAGGCCTGCACTGGAATGGTTGATATACCCAGTGTCACTCCACTGATTTTCCCTCTCCCAGCAGGTATAAATGACAGCTCAGTTGTTAACCTTTACCGTAGTGGCTAGGTTTTCATTCATTCATTCATTAATATATATATAATATAATAAGATAAATCACATCAAAGTGGGACTAGACAAACCAACAGAAGATAAAAAATGCAAAAGAAAGCACAAGAACTGGAGATCCACTCATTCACATACTCAGGAATCATATAAAAACACTAACCTGACAGCTATAATGTGAGTGTATAGGATCTGGTGCAGAACTGTGCATGCCGGGTGCATGGTGCTTCAGTGCATTTATATAACAAAATGCTGGCTGTAGTAAAAGTGCATCCATTTCAACTCTTCTTAGCAATCCAAGTCCACTTGGGAACGTAAGTGTTCCTGTTCTGAAGCAAGAAACTTCAGCGTTGTTCTGAAGCAAGCAAACTTCCCAGGCTGCTTCCTTGGAAACTGGGATTAGATCTCACTGCTGTAGAAGTACAATGTTTTTTGCAAATATGTTATTGTGTTATATGTTTTTCCAAAGATTCTACTATATACTTCTTCATTTATACATGCTTATGCATGGACCCTGCTTTCTTGTACATCTATTACCACTTCTGCTCCAGTACAGCTCTTTACGGTGCATTTGTATAACAAAGTTCTTCATGCTGTAAGTATACTACCTTTCCCCCTGTGTTCTTAACAACTGAGGTCCACTTAGGAATGTACTTGCTGCTGTTCTGATGCAAGCAACTTCAGAACTGTATGAGTTAACTCCTATGATCTGTTGTGAAGGAAGTTTAGAATTCACTGCAGTGTTAGTACCGTGGTTTTGCAAATATGCCATTGTGTGCGGTTTTAGTCACATTTCTGTGTGTTTTTCCAAAGATGCCATGGTGTAGTGCTTCAGTTATGGAGGTATATGCCACACTCTTCTATTCCACTGGTGTTCAATCAGCATCTTGTTGTATTGTTGAAATAATAATCTCATGTGCTCTGCTTTTTGTAAATCAATTACCAGTACAGTACCTCTCTGTGAGGTGCATTGATATAACAAAGTTCTTGCTGTTCTAAAAGTGCTACCCTTTTCGCTGTGTTCTTAACAATCCTGGTCCACATGAGAATGCATTTACTGCTGTTCTCATGCAATCAACTTTAGAGTTCTACCAGTAAACTTGTACTCTTTTTTTCTTGTAAATGGAGTTTAAATTTCCTGCAGTATTAGTACATTGCTTTTGCAAATATGCCGTTGTGTGGTGTTTAAGTCACACGTGCCTGTGTTTTGCAAAGATGTCATCATTGATTGGTGCTTGAGTTATAGATGCGTATACAGTGCTCTCCTCTTCCATTCCCAATGTACTTCTGCTGCAACAACATCTAAATTTCATTTACCAGGAAGCTGATGGATTTACTCATAGAACATTGAAGTTGCTTGTATCAGAACAGCAGCATGTATGTATGTTCCTATGTGCACCAAGATTGCTAAGAAAACAGTGAAAATAGCATTACTTTTACAACAATAAGTACTTTGTAATACTAGTGCACCAATATAATTCTGTATTGTACAGAAGACTCGATTGACATACTGGAAATGAGAGCACATGAGATTACCATTACAGCAGTGCACCTGGACCCCGTTTGAATGTGAATGGAGTAGGAGAGCATAACATTTGAATCTATAGCTGAAGCACTACACAGCAGTACCTCTGAAAGACACTCATATGTGACTTAAACACTGCAGATGACGTATTTGCAAAAACTAATGTACTTCTACTACCGTGAAATCTAACTTCTGCTTACAATAAAGGTGACAGGATGTGGGGGGGGGAGGGGGACTCTGTGGTTGATATGTAAAATTAAATTAAATTATAAAATAAAAAAAACAAAAAAATAAATAAATTGGATTGTTCAGTAAAAAAAAGAAAATAAAGGTGACAGGTTTACCCATTGAGCACTGAAGTTGCTTGCATCAGAACAGCAGTACCAGGCTCCCACGTAGACCAGGATGGTTAAGAAAACAACGAAAATGGTAGCATGTTTTCAACAGCAAGAACTTTGTCGTACTGATGCAACTCACAGAGATGTACTGTACACAGATGGTGGCTGATTTACAAGAAAGCAGGACGCATGGGATTACTTTTGTAACGTTGCGCCTGGACACTGACTGAACAGGAGTGGAATAGGAGAGCACAACATAGGAACCTGTAACTGAAGCAGCACACAGTCACACCTTCGGAAAACACGTGTACATGTGACTAAAACGCTGCACAGCCTAACTCTCGTTTACAAGGAAGCAGACGTGTTTCTCACACAGAAGTGTAGGAATAGAATAGTGTAGTGCAGCAGTTTCAACAGAAGACACGGTTGACTTACTGGAAAGAGGAGAACATGAGGGGACTTGTGTAGTATTGCGCCAAGACGCTGGTTGAACGTGAATGGAGTAGGAGAGCAGCATGGGATACACATCTACAACTGAAACTCTACACAGTGTCACCTTTGGAAAACATGCACAAGTGTGATGAAAACAGTGGGCAGCGGCATATTTTCTGCAGTTGCTTGCATGAAAACAGCAGCAAATTCGTCCCTAAGTGTCCCAGGATTGGTAAGAACATAACGAAAGCAGTAGTACTTCTACAACAGCAAGAACTTCGCTATACCAGTGCACCTCACAGGAGCGTACTGTAACAGAAGTGGTGGCTGGTTTACAGAAAAGCAGAGCATGTGAGAGTCTCACTGCAGCATGGCACCAGCACACTGACTGATCAAGAATGGAATAGAGAGCAAAGCGTGCATACCTAAAACTGAAGCACTACACAGTGGCATCTCTGGAAAACATGCCCACATGTGACCAAAACAGTGCACAATAGCGTATTTGTAAAAATGAACGCACTTCTACTGCAGGAGATCTAAATTCTGCTCACAAGGGAGCAGGTGGGTTTGCTTGTATAATTCTGAAGTTGCTTATACCAAAACCACAGCTTGTGTGTTTCTATGTCCCTCAGGATGGTGAGGAACATAGGAAAAAATGGCTGCAGTATTTAAAAGAGGAAGAACATTGTAA
The DNA here is from genome assembly GCA_902168405.1 of Peromyscus aztecus. Taxonomy (NCBI): domain Eukaryota; kingdom Metazoa; phylum Chordata; class Mammalia; order Rodentia; family Cricetidae; genus Peromyscus; species Peromyscus aztecus. Next base: position 36,848 of record CABHPQ010174678.1, read on the forward strand.
TAGCATTGCATCAATATGATTCTCTACTGCAACAGAAGAGGTGATTGATCTACTGGACAGGGGAACACATGTAATTGTCAGTATAGCAGTGCACCTGGACCCTGGTTGAACTTGAATGGAATAGGAGAGGACAGCATACACATGTCATTCAAGCACTACACAATGGCCTCTTTCCAAAACACATGAAGATATGCCTAAAACACTGCCCAATGGTGTATGTGCAAAAGCTAATACACTATTACTAATCACTTACAAAGAAGCAGACAGGTTTACTTGTACAGCTCTGAAGTGTCAGCAAAACAGCAGCACGAATGTTCCTAAACTAGCCTGGATTGAGAAGCACACAGTGCAAATGGTAGTATGATGGCAATGGTGGGGACTTGGCAATACCAAAGCAACACACACGGTTGTACTGTCACCGAAGTGGTGATGGATTTGCTGGAAAGCCAAGAACATGAGATTTTTATTATAGCAGTGCACCTGGACATTCACTGGACATGAAGAGACAGAAGAGAACCACAGATGTATCTATAACAAGCCACTTACTGTGGCTTCTCTGACTCACACACACACATGCCTAAAGCAATGCACAATGGCACATTTACAAAAACCAATGTAGTAGAAGCGTAGCGTGTTGTAATGTGCATTTTTAACAAAGAAGCCGGGTTTTTCTGTTCAACTCTGAAGTTGCCTGCATCACAACAGCAGCACAAACATTCATAAGGGTATCACAGGGATTGATTAACACACAGTTTAAATGACAGTAGAATTACAAGGGCAAGAGCTTTGGAATACCAACCCACCTCCCAGAGTTGTCTTGTAACAGAAGTGGTGATAGAGTCACTGGAAGGCAGATTTTTATTACAGCAGTAGACATGGACACTGTTTGAACATGACAGGAATAGGTCAACACCATGACTGTGTCTATAACTCATGCACTACAAAATGGCGTCTTTGTAAAACACATGCATGAATGCCTAACTCACTGTACAATAGTATATTTTCAAAAACCACTATATTACTACTGTAGCATAATCTAATGTACATCAGCCACAAGGCAGGTGCATTTACTTGTACAGTTCTGAAACTACCTGCATTGAAACAACGTTGCAGCAGCTCCTATGTGCATTGGGACTGATAGGCACACAGTACAAATGGAAGTAAGATTACAATAGCAAGAGCTTTGCAACACCTACGTAAGGCACACAGTTGCACTGTAACAGAACTGGTGATACATTCACTGGTAAGTGGAGCAGTGGAAATTTTATTATGCTAGTGCATCTGGATAGGCATTGAACACAAAAGTAACTAGAAAGTGTCACTTATACATCTATAACTCAAGCCGTATATAATGGCCTTTTTGGAATACACAGGCATTTAGGCTTAAAACAATGCTCAACAGCATATTTGCAAAAAAGCAATGTAGTACAATAGTATTGTTTTATGATGTGCATTCATAAGAAAGTGGAAGGGGCTGGGCGGTGGTGGCGCATACCTTTAATCCTAGCACTCGGGAGACAGAGCCAGGTGGATCTCTGTGAGTTCGAGGCCAGCCTGGACTACAGAGTGAGTTCCAGGAAAGGTACAAAGCTACACAGAGAAACCCTGTCTCAAAAAATAAACCAAAAAAAAAAGAAAGAAAGTGGAAGAGTTTACTTCTACAGGTCTGATGTTGCTGGCATTAGAACAGCAGCACAAACATTCCTAAGAGTACCAGGATAGATTAGCACTGTGCAATGGTAGTAAGCTAACAATGGCAATAACTGTAACATCAGTGCAATGTAGCAGACGTACTGTAGCAGTGTGGTAGTAGGTCTACTGGAAAGCAGGGCACATGAGATTTTCATTGTGTCAGTGAACCTGGACACTGGACATAAAAGGAACATGAAAACACCATATACACATCTATAACTCACGCAGTACACAGCAGATTCTTGGAAAACACATGCTGGTATGCATGAAACACTATACAATGGTGTGTTTGCAAAAACCAAGGTACTGCTACTGTAGCATAATCTAACGTGCATTTACAACAAAATAGACAGGTTTACCAGTACAGAGCTGAAGTTACCTGCATCGGAACACTGGCACATATGTTCCTAAGAATGCCAGGATTGATTAGCACGTGGTGCAAATGGCAATACTACTCCTACCCCAAGAACTTTGTAGTACCAAAGCAAGGCACACAGATGCACTGTAACAAAATCGGCTGTAGATTCACTGGTAAGAAGAGCACATGAGATTTTTATTATAGCGTGGCACCTGGACACTCATGAACATGAAAGGAACAGGAACGCACTCTAACTCACACACTACACAATGGCCTCTTTGTTAAACACACACCTGCATGCATAAAACTCTACACAGTGGTGTGTTTGGGAAATCCAGTGTCCACGACTGTAGCATAATCTAAAGTGTATCAACAACAAAGCATACAGGTTTATTCCAACAACTCTGAATTTGCCTGCATCGAAACAGCAGCACAAATGTTCCTAAGAGTACCGGGATTGATAGGCACACTGTGAAAATAGTATTATTACTACAGCAAGAACTCCGTACTACTTAAGCAAGGCACACAGGTGTACCGTAACAGAAGTGGTGACAGGTTTACTGGAAAGCCGAGTGCATGAGAATTTTATTATATCAGTGCACCTGGAAACTCATAGAACATGAAGGTAACAGGAGAGTACCACTTACTCATCTATAACTCAGGCCATACACAATGGTCTCCTTGGAATACACATTCACGCAGGCCTAAAGCACTGTACAATGGTGTATTTGCAGAAACCAATGCACCACCACTAAAGTAATCTAATGTTCATTTGCAGCAAAGCAGACAGGTTTACTCATACAGCTCTGAGGTTGCCTGCAGTTAAACAGCAGTGCAAATGTTTCTAAGTGAACTGGGAATTATAAGCACACAGTGCAAATTGTGGTACAATTATAATGGCAAAATCTTTGTAATATCAATGCAAAGCACACAGTTTTACTGTAACTGAGGTGGCGATAGATTCACCGGAAAGCCAAGAACATGAGATTTTTATTATAGCAGTGCGCCTGGACACTCATTGAACATGAAAAGAACAGAAGAGAACAACAGATGCTTCTATAACTCAAGCCATTCAAAAATGACCTCTTTGCCTTTTTTGGGCAAAAAAGGTACAAATCTAAAAACAAAATCCTAAAGCAATGCACAACGGTGCATTTGTAAAAACCAGTGTAGTACCAAAGTAGTGTGTTCTGGTGTGCTTTTATAACAAAGCAGACAGATTGACTCATACAGCTCTGACATTGCCTGCGTTAGAACAGGAGCACAAACACTCCTTAGGGTCCCGGGATAGATTAGCCCACTATGCTAATAGATAGATTAGCACACGGCACAAACAATAGTAAGATCACGATGGCAGTAACTTCTTCATAGCAATGCAACATAACAGACGTACTGTAACAGAAGCGGTGAGAGGTTTACTGGAAGGTAGATCACATACGATTTTTATTATGTCAATGAATCTGGACCCTGAACATGAAAGGAACGGGAGAGCACCGCATAAGCCTTTGTAACTCATGCACTGCACAATGGGCTCCTTGGAAAACACAAGCCTGTATGTCTAAAACACGGTACAGTGATATAGTTGCACAAACCAATGTACTTTTACTGTAGCATACTCTAACGTGCAATTAAAATAAAGCAGACAGGTTTACTCATACAGCTCTGGAGTGTGCTGCATCAGAACTGCAGAACACAGATTCCCAAGAGTACTGGGCCTGATTAACACATAGGAAATGGTAGTGCTATCACTACATCAAGAACTTTGTTATACCCATAGCAAGGCGCACAGATGTACTGTAACAAAAAGATTTACTGGTAGATTTACTTACTGGAAAGCACAGCACAGGAGATTTTTATTATAGCAGGGCACACTCACTGAACATGAAATGACCAGGCAAGTACTCCAAACACATCTGTAACTTAGGCCATACACAATGGCCTCTTTGGAAAACACACACACACACACACACACACACACACACACACACACACACACACTTATGCCTAAAACACTGTACAGTGGTGTATTTGAAAAAAAAACATTGTACTACTACTAATTTTCAAAGAAACAGACAGGTTTGCTTGTACACTTCTGAAATTACTTGAAGTAACACGGCAGCACAAATGTTCCTAAGTGAACCAGGATTGATAAGCACACAGTGCAAACGGGAGTGCATATGACTATAATGATAAGGACTTTGTAATGCCAATGCACGACACACAATTGCGGGGTAACAGAAGTGGTGACAGATTTACTGGAAAGCTGACCACATGAGATTTTTATTATAGCAGTGCACCTGGAAACCCACTGAACACACAAGGAACAAGAAAGCACCTCTAACACATCTATAACTCATGTGTGTGTGACCTCTTTGGATTACGCAGGTACTTACACCTAAAACACTGCCCAATGGTTCATTCGTAAAAACCGACGTACTACTAATGTAGTGTAATCTAATCTGCATTTGCAGCAAAGCGGACGGTTTTACTTGTATGGCGCTGACGTTGCCTACATTAGCACAGCAATGCACATGTTCCTAAGTTCAATGGGATTGATTAGCACACAGTGCAAATGGTTCTAAGACTACAGCTGCAAGAACTTCATAATACCAACGCAGCACACACAGTTGTACTGTAACAGCAGTGGTGAAAGATTCACTGGAAAGCACAGCACATGAGAGGTTTAGTATATCCATCAACCTGGACACCGATTAAACATGAAAGGGACAGAGGAACACAGCACAGCCATCTATGACCCACACACTACATAGTGGGCTCCTTGCCAAAAATATGCCTGTGTGTCTAAAACACGGTATAATGGGGTATTTGCAAAAACCGGTGTACTACTACTACTACTGTAGCATAATCTAATGAGTGTTAATAACACAGCAGACGGGTATACTCATACAGGCCTGAAGTTGCCTGCATTCGAACAGCAGCATACGGGCTCCTAAGATTACAGGGATAGATTAGCACACAGTGCAAGAGGCAGTACTATTCCTATGGCAAGAGCTTTGTAATAGCAAAAAAAGGCACACAGCTGCACTGTAACCGAAGAGGTGATAGGTATCCTGGAAAGCAGAGCACATGGGATTTCTATTACAGCAGTGCACCTGGACACTCATTGAACATGAAATGAACAGGAGAGAACTACAGGCTCATCTGTAACTCAGGCCATACATAAGGACCTCTTTGGAAAACACACCCACGTATGCCTAAAACACAGTACAAGGGCATATTTGCAAAAACCAGTCATACTCCTGTAGCATAATCTAATGTTCGTTTACAACAAAGCAGACTGGTTTACAGGGACAGCTCTGACGCTCTCTGCAGTAAAACAGCAATGCAGATGTTCCTAAGTGAACTGGGATTGGTAAACCCATTCCTCACTGCCTTCGCCTCTTCAGATCCACCTCTCTCCATAGGACACGAACCCTTCTTCCTCCCCTTCTCTTCCGTAGCCCACCACATACTTGCTCACCATAATGGTGCCCAGGGGATGGGCCTGTGGTTTCTTCTTCCTGCCCAGGTAAAGTAACACCAGGCAGGCAGCACAGCTACTTTTTATGTGGGGATGGGGATCTGAACTCGGGTCCTCATATTCATACAGCAAGTACTTTTATTCAGCGAGCCAACTCCCCAGTGTCCCCTCATACACACTTTTCTCTCAGCTGGAAAGTCAATCTCTGTGGGAAACTGAGGCTGGGAGACTCAATATAAGATGCTACCCGAAGGCATGAAGCTCCTTCCGGTGAAGGCAGCCAACTTGCCAAGTTGTGGGGCGTTTACCCACCACCCCCACAGCTTCCCAGAGTTTTCTTGAGTGTGGACAGCAGGAAATATTAGATAGAAGGATTTATTGCGGAGAATATCGCGGAGATAAACAGATAGAAAATAAAGGATAGCCTCGAGAGGGCCTGGAACCTTTTCCAACGGGCCCCGACTGTCTCTGCCCCAGGGTTTTTATAGAGACGCCAAGGGGGTGGAGCAAATGACCTCCTCC
>CABHPQ010174679.1:0-16819 GCA_902168405.1 Peromyscus aztecus
AAGTGAATATCTGTTCACCACAGGATTGTTCACAATCAATACAGGTTCAACCCGAATATATACCAACAGATGGATCAATAAAAAGGTGGCATATGCACACAGCAGAATATTTATTGTTAAATAGGAATTAAATCCTACTACTTGTTACATGAGTAAACCCAACAACATAATGCTGTGTGAAGCACTTCAGACACAGAAATATAAAATGTCCTCTTAAACTATCAAAGTAACAGAAATGGAGAGCAGAATGAAGGTTCCTAGAATATGGAAGTGGGAAAATGGGGGACATGTTGGTCAAAGTCTAGAAAATATCAGTCTGAAAGAATGAATAATGTCTAGAGATCTGTTATACCGCTACATGGCCGCTAGGAATATTAACAATACGTTGCATAATCAAATATTTCTCACATAGCAAGTCCTATTTGGCTTTCTGTTGGTGTGATAAAATACTGAGCAAAAGCACCTTGGAGGAAGAAAGAATTTATTTGATTTTATAGGTCCACAATTAAGGGAAACCAAGGCTCAATTAAAGGAACTCAAGGTAGGAACCTTCAGGCTGGAATGGAGGCCAAGACCATAGCGGAACACTTCTTACTGGGATGCTTCCCCTTGGTGTGCTCTGCCTGTTTAGGGTTGCCTCTCTAGGGGATGGCACTACCCAGAGTGGACTAGGTCCTCCTCCATCAATCATTAGTCATGAAAATGCCCCCACAGACATGTCCACAAACCAATTGAGGATCCCTCTTCATAGATGACCTAGTTTATATCAAACTGACATAAACTAACCTACACAGAGTAAATTTTAAATGTTTCCACTGTGTAATGGAGATGTAAATAAGCTGAATTTCACCATTTCATAATGTGCATTCATGCATGTATGCATAAGATTAATCATGCATTTAATTTTTATTCATCAATTTGAGCAGGATACTTCACTATGTAGTAAACAATATTTGGGACGACAAGTATACACAATACTTATGCAGTACTTATCCAATCTTGGTTATTTATCTTGTTTCTTCTTTATTATTATTTCTCTATTGTATCTATGCTGTATGTTACTAGTAGAAAGTACAATGGAGAAACAATAAATTACATGAAATCATAAAAAATCAAAGTTATCTCAATACTATATTTTCTTTAATCCTTTATACACAAAATATTTCAACACATGATCAATGTAAAAATTACTATTAAGATGCTTGTGTGCTTTTCTTACATCTTCAGAATTTGATGTGTACTTGAAACTAACTATTCATCTCAGCTTTGACCAGCTTTATTTCATGTGGTCAATAGCAACTTATAACTAGGTAATTCCTGTTGCTTAAGTTTTCCTGCCTGGCCCACGGTCAGGATAAATCTCTTTCACCTGCCAGTCCCACAGCCACTCAGACCCAACCAAGTAAACACAGAGACTTACATTGTTACAAACTGTATGGCCGTGGCAGGCTTCTTACTAACTGTCCTTATATCTTAAATTAATCCATTTCTCTAAATCTATACCTTGCCACGTGGCTCGTGGCTTACTGGCATCTTTACATGCTGCTTGTCTTGGCGGTGGCTGGCAGAGACTCCCTCCGCCTTCCTGTTCTTTTAATTCTCTCTGTTAGTCCCGCCTATATTTCCTGCCTAGCCACTGGCCAATCAGTGTTTTATTAGCAACACATTTGCCATACGGAACATCCCACAGCAACTTCCAGTGTGAAGAAGGCAGAACAAGTCTCATAAATATTTAGCAAGGGTATTGAAATTAGTGAAAGTTGCTTTCACCTTGGACTATGTGGTCTGACAATTGTAAAACTGGAACAGTTAATCATCTCATTCTAAGATAATGAGGCGTATGTATGTGTGATGGTTACTCCTGACTGTCAAATCCACTGGATTTAGAAATCTAAGAGATAAGCCTCTAGAACCATCTGTGAGAGAATTTCCAGAGACTGGTAACCAAGGAGGGAACACTCATCCTCCATGTAGGTGTCAGGACTCTACAGTGGTTTCCTAGACCAAATAAAGACATGAGTGTATGTGGGCATCACCATTCATTTCTGCTTACATCCTGGCTGCAGGGGCGGTGTGACCAGCCACACCACACACCTGCAGCCACAGCTAGGGCTTCTTTTGTGCGGATGGATGAAATTGCTTCTCAGATTGAGCAAACAAAAAGCCTTCATGTCTTAAGTTTTGACCATAAAAATGAGAAAAGCTGCTTTAATGACATGTTCATAAATAGAACAAAAGTCTTTCTGTGCAAAGCATACTTTATAGTTTGAGACCAGAGATGTCTTTTTATTTCAGCCTGAACCCATGTTTACCACATCTCTTCTTCATTTCTAGATAAGCTGGCTCATTTGGGGTTGAGACATTCTTTCTCCAAATGTGTTAGTCTTTTCAATCAAATTGGGTCTAACTCTTAGAATTTGACTCTTTTTAATAATTTGTATTTCTTTCCAGTATTTGACTCCTCTTTAACATAAGAGAAAAAAAATCATTTCCTTGTTTTTTCTTTTCCTTCCATCTCTCTCTCTCTCTCTCTCTCTCTCTCTCTCTCTCTCTCTCTCTCTCTTTCAAATATGAGGTTGCTGTTTTCAAGTACATTTAATTAGAATTCATGTTCATGTACATGGCTCATAAATATTCATGTAAATTACTGTAAACATGAACCTCTAACAGAAGATTATCAAATTAAAAATATACTGCCTGTAACTATTATACTTAAAAATATAAATTATATGTTAAAAGTTTTGAAATTCTCTAAGAATAAAAAATTCTGCCATTCAAGTTTGTATGGTACTAATATTATATATCCTTTAGATGTTTCAAATATATATTTAATTATCCACTGAAGAAAGTAAAAATAATTGCTTTATGGAAGTGCTCTGGAAATTCAATGATATGTTAAACATTATCATTTTATACAAATAGACATCTATAATTTTTACAGCTATTTTAGAAATTTTGACTTTATATTGTATCTTGCCAAATTTGTATAATTTTTAGAGAAATTTTGTGAAATTACAAGGTGAGGCACAGTACCATTGTCATTTATGTAGTTAAATAGAATTTTTTTTTGCGCATGGCTGCAAAATATTTGTGTTAAAAGAATAGAAATAAATGTTCCTTAAATGATAAACAGAAATAAACAGCATACTCCTTTAACAGAGGGAAAACTTTTATAGGTACAATAAATATGCAAAATTGTCAATGTGAAAAATATTTTCCATTACATCTCATTTCCCAATTTCTTGTCAGTTATTTTCCTGGTAAGCTATTTCATGAGACCTGTTTCCCACACTATATTGTGGCACACTGTATGAAGGTTTTGTATGATAAGATTATTGCTTCAGGGAGATTTCTTCCTGAAAATAGGAAATATTATTTCATTGTGTTTAGAATGATAGATCTTCCTGACTCTAACATACAGGGACATAAATGTTTATATACTTATGTATGTATATGAACCACTGGGCTCAGATGTAAATACTGAGAGATCATTGATAACCACTTACCACTTTTTTTTTTTGAAACTCAATGAAGATTTTCTAAGGCTCTTTGCAAAATGCCCCATGTTCTTGAAAGAATCTAATCTCATGGGCATAACCTATATATGAGGATTCTGGAGTTTCAAGAAGAATGTAATGTCATGGGTTTATGCTCATTATCAGACCATGGGTATATCACTAAATATCCATGCACTTTCAATATGCTCTTGTACAGAAATGATTCTTAGCTTGCCCTTTTTGTGTACTTGTTAAAGTATATGTCTGTGTCTTTAAATGTTATGTGACACTGTTTCTGGGGAGTCATGGACAAATGTCTGTTCAGATAATGAAACAATGACAGATAAAATTAAGCATATCATCGAAGTTCAATGGTGTGACCTGAAAAGTTTACTGGAATTACTTATAGGAGTAAACATACGGGTTTCTTATAGGAGGAGAAATGCCTCAAAGACAGATGTGCCACTAGAAACCTGCCCCAGCATGGGTGACGGATCCTAAAACTCACTGCACCGTTTGCAGTCAGCCGGACTAGTTGAGTATCTTTTATTAGGCATCGCAGTTGGTCTGAGCCACTTCCAGGGTGCCGAGCTTGTCCCAGAGCATCTCTCAGCATTTCATACTTGGGAGGGAAGATCAGTCTTGGGAATTTCTGACTTCTGGGTCATTTGCTTCCTGAATCTTAATGATGGTCTTCCCTGCAAGGTGGAATGTTTCACCTCTATTTACAACATCCTGAACCTTGAAGATCTGCTCTGCAGAATGGAAAGCACCAAGCTGGCTGAAACGTCTCCAAAACACATGTATGTGTTGCACACATATATTAAGGGTACTGGGCAATAATCAATGGTCTTCAAGTGTGTTACTCAAGTACACGGCATTCTCACACCTTTGCCATCAGTTCCAAGCCAAGTGCAATACTCAGAATTATAATTACATTGCATCATTTTATCCTGTTCTCATTTTCCAAAAGAAATTGAAATTTATAAATGTGAAGTGATTTCTGAAACGCACAATAATAGTAAATGGCAAGCTAAGGATTTAAAATATGGGAGTCTAACCTAGCAACACTGTTTCTTGAAGATCCCTCTTGCTCCTCCCTTCTTTAAAAATATCTGTACCTACTTCCAAAAGCAAATTCAATTTATGGGCACCTGTTAGCTAGTTTGTCTAAAATGATTCCAAACTATTACAGCACTTTATGGTTTGGGATGGTAATAAGTAATAATTAAAAACTGCACTCTACTGATTGGGATTCTGGGACCCTGTGATCCTGTCTTTATAACTGACTTATTATTACATTTCTAAGCCTCTGTGATCTATTAAACTATGATGGTATTAGAACCCTGCCAAGGATCCTTACTGGTATAAATATCTGTTATTCTTTTGACTTTGTTAGTTTAGTTCTGTATATTATTAACAGGTTCATCCCCACTAGCCAAATATTTTCTGAGCCCCGGCATTATTCATATAATTTCATCTTTCTATCTTTTTGTCTTGTTTCTGACTGCATTTCAATCTCTTTGGGCCTCACTCTTGCAATAAGAATAGCTAAATGTATGATCTTCACTATCATAAAATAACATTATAAGGCTTCTATGCTTTAAAATCTCTGACTGTTATTCTATAAGCATTTCAACAATCACCTGTACTTTCAGGTTATAGTATACCCAAGTTTCCCCCACTGCAGTCTCCCACTTCCACATCACTTCAAACTGTCATGTCTCCTTGTTGACCTGGCAAAGAAATAAAAAGGAAATGGCATCAGGTAGGCACCCATGACTTAATGCTGTCCTTCTGGAGGTATATGAAAACCAGGAAAATGAAAACGAGTTCTTTGCTTGTTTGTTTTTAGAATCTGTAACAGCCAGAGCACCAGCGATTATCACCTGCATTGTGCAGAAACCTAAAAGTCTGCAGAAAAGGGGGCAATGCTATCTGGAAGAGGTTTGGATGAGTGATAGATACTAAGTGAATCCTAAATCACAGAAGAGTGGGATAACTGAAAATGTAGCTGCCCAGTATGACTGATTGATTGAGGAAGAATAGTCAGCCTTTCCTAATGGACCTCGATTTGGATACAAGGGAACAGGGTATGGCTAAAAATGAGGGAGTCATTAGTCCTTGACAAAGTACTCATCATTTGGGTCATTAGCTGAAGAAACTGCTTGTGGTAGAATTTGGTGAACATCCCCTGTATGCGTATGTGATATGAACATTTTTTTCCACTATCAATTCCCTTGAGAGGCAACTTTTAAGAAGAATCCCTGACTAGATGCTATTACCCCACCATAGCCCATCCCTAGCCTGGGGCTACATATGAGTATGAACAAACACTCTGTTGTTGATCACTTTCACCTGAAGACTTGCTAATGCAACAGCATGTATGCGTGTGGTCCACACAGTGGTTAGATAATCATATGGAGGGCAGGCTTTTCCAATATATGTATGGCAAGGTGATTTACTTTCCACAGTGATTTTGAAGGAAGGTATATAATTTAAAGTAATTTACTTGTATAATTATTTTTCTCCTCATAAAGAACAGAAGGTTCATTTAAAAATTAAATAGACAAATTTTACTCCTCTATTTTCATTTTTTCTTCCTGGTTATTTTTATCCTATCCTTTAATTTTTGTTTCACAGGGAGGAATGCATTTCTATTCTAAATCTATACTGTGTCACCTGAACCAGGTACACAACAGTGATTTGGATCAAGAAACAGATAAATCACTTGTGATTGATAATGGAGTTACACACCAGCAACAGAAAATGGATTATGATAAAGAATAATCGCTCCTGTCAAGCTGGAAGGCAGGTATTGTGGGCTTAATGTTGTATAAATACAAAGCCCAAAGATTTTAGGGTTTCATGAAGCACTGCTATAAATCAAGGCACAAAACACTTCTGTATTTCACAGATCATGCATACACAGTCTTTTCCTTCATTTGACAGACACATTTCAAGATTCATTAGGCTATCTTTTGCTATAATTCTCTGAATAAAATGTGTCCTGCTCTTACAAACATTCAAGGAGAGAGGGAAATGTTTCAGTGGGCCATATATCAGTGTTCCAGAGAACTGAGCCCTTCTCCAAGACCTAGGAAACAGCAAGCTGTAGAATTTATTTCCATTGCTCCTCCTCCTTATATGGAGTATGTGTCCTAATTACTATGTTCCTTTATTAAGACCATAATTTACAAGCAATATAATAACATATTCAACCTAAGGTTCAGTAACATTTGACTTATTATGCTATCACTAAAATTAAGATCTAGAACATTACTGTCAAACTTTAAATGCCCTTCTACAGTTACCGATCTATTCACATCTACCCCCGGTCAGTAGGCTGCTATTCTAAAATAATTACTATTCATTGGTTTTGTCGTTCCTCAACTTAATGCAAATTGGGCAGTATGGTTGGACAATGGTTTTAGTCTGCTTCGATCAATATGTTTTGACAACAATTTATGTTGTTGTGTGTAACTGTAGTTCTTTGCTTATCACCAATGAATATGGATTATTGTTTTTATATAATAAACTTTTCATTCTTCTGCCTATGGAAGTTTAGGTTGAGTCCATATGACATTTCCCCATTGAATAAAACAACAATAACAAACAAATAAAGACAGACAGACATTGTTAGGTGTGTGTACGTTTATGCTGTAGTTTGTTTTGTACTAGGAATGGGACTGAATGCTTACCACCATAAGAAACTACCTCCTCACCACAAAAAAAAATTACAAAATGGATATATTATTTTTCATGATACAGAGAAAACACACAAACTTGCATGCCTCTACTTCCTCTGTTACACTTGGTGTTAACAGTTTTTGCATGAGCTCTTGTCTCTGGAAGATGTGAATGAATATCTTCTTCCTCGCATAAGGGAACCAACTGCAAACCAAAGTATGATTCTACCAAAGTTTATTGAGAGCTCCTACATAGTGCGAGAGAAATGTTATTAGGTACTAGAACATGGGTGTCCACAGAGCTGTCTAGTCATACTACTGTCTAGTCTTACCCCAGAATGGACGATGACTCCTCCAGAGCTACATATGTGAATTCCCCCTTCAGCCCACCTTCCACACTCTATATCCTCTAAGGCACAAGAGAATACAAAGTGGGGACATCTACAGTTAATGAGGAATTACATACAGCAGGTTGGATGGTGTAGGAGAGACAATCTGCAGAGTCAAGTGAAGAGCCAATGACCCTCACTCACTTCTATAAGGAGACATCAGTAGCCAATTAACAGGACAAGTAGTCACAGCTGCTCTGATGAAGATGGTGACCGTTATGCTTGGAGGATGGGGCTCTGCAACCATAGTCCATCATGTTACAACCATTTTGAGATATGAAAAATGTTCTCTGACATGGCATTCAATCCTATTTCCCACTAATTAGTGTTTTAGGCACAGTTTTCATGTGATTAGAGGTCATTTGTGTATATTTTAAGTGTGATTTTACAATCTCTCCCCATTTCACAGGGGTATTAGCTTTGCTGTATTTTATTTTTTCAGGATACCGTTTTCCCCATTACACTATTGTTAGCTTCCATGCCTGCTACCCTTCTAAGTACATTCATAATTTTAACATTATTATACTATATCTCACACCAATAAATTCATCAATAGTCATGTAGCAAACACTGACACTTGCTTTGGTCACCTCAACAATATAGGCAAACTGTGATTCTTACAGATAAATACACTAAAAGGCAGTTGGATTATTTTAAGACAGCACTCCCCCACCATGTTTTCTCTTAGCCCCATTAGAATAACAAACAATATTTTGACATTATTACTTATGATTTCAATATACATATACACGTAATGCCACATGTATTAATATGTATAATCCAAAATATTTATGGGTTATGTATTATTTAAAAATATAATAAAATGGTATTTGCCACTTGAACTTCTAAAATCATCAGAACATTCAAATATCATCACTCTATTTCATATACATTGATGTTTAACCCGGTTAAGTTTGGAATCTAGTTTTGGTTTAAATGATGTTGTAATTTTCATTGAAAATTATAAGACTATCCACTTTTGATGAGAGTATAGATATTGATAATTTCCGTAGGAGATGTCCTTGACATTGTTACCATGTCACGTAAATCAGCAATTCACCTGTCTTTAACTTACAGTTGAGCAATGGACAGTGAATTCTTTTTTTTTTTTTTAAACTTAAAACAATACCAATTTTTTTTTTTTTTTAGCACGAAGTTCTGTGGGACATTTTAAGTATGCTTAGCTGGTCTCTATCGTTATGGCTAAAATAAAAATGTTATCCAGGTAGGATTCTAATACAGAGATCTGCTTCGAAGTTCAAGCTAACATGCTCAATTTTTCAGAGGTTGCAGAACTGAGTTCTCTTTTTCCTACTTGTCACAGGAGACTGCTCTTTCAGGATACTCACAGATGTTTTTACTCTGTTCTTCCATCCTACAAAAAGTTAGGCTGTGTTGAGTCTTGCTTCTGGTGTCCCATTTTAAGATTTCCTTCTAGCATCACCTTGAGAAATTACTTCACTACATTTTTATATTCTTCTGTTATTAATTAATTTTTTAAATTTATTTTACATTCTGACCACAGTTTCCCCTCCCTTCTCTCCTGCTGTTCACTCCCCCCACCCCTACACCTCCACCTTCCTTCTACCCCATGCCCATCCACTCCTCCTCCATGTCCCTTCAGAAAAGGGCAGGCCTCCCATGGATGTTAATAAAGCATGACACATTAAGCTGAGGCAGAACCAAGCTCCGCCCCCTGCATCAAGACTAGGCTAGGCAAACCAACATGGGGAATAGTTTCCCAAAAGGCAGCTCAAGTGCCAGGGACCGGTCCTGATTCCACTGCTAGGAGCCCCACAAACAGACCACGCAGTACAGCTGTCCCCTACATGCAGAGGACCTAGGTTGCTCCCACACAGGCTCCCTAGCCGTTGGACAAGAGTCCATGAGCTCCCAGGAGTCCAGGTCAGCTTTCAGGTCAGGTCTCTGTGGGTTTCCCCATCATGACCTTGACACCACCTCAGTCCCCACCCCCCCCATCCCCCGCCAGCTCATACAATCCCTCCTCCTCTCTTCCAACAGGACTTCTAGAGCTTGGCCCAGTGCTTGGTTGTGGATCTCTGTATCTGCTTCCATCAGTTACAGGATGAAGACTCTGATGACAATTAGGGTAGTCAACAATCTAACTACGGGAGATAGACAGTTCCGGCACCCTCTCCACTATTGCTAGAAGTCTTAGGTTTCTGCATTCCAGTATTAAGCATAGTCAGTTGTCATCTTTGCATTTACTCCTGAAGTCTGAGAAATGTAAAGAAACATTCCCTTGACTCTCTTTTACTGCCTTGCTTCTTTCTTTCCATTTAGTGACACCACAAAACAAAATCCAAATTTCTTAATTTAATTTTTATGAGTAATCATTTAATTATCTAGTTGCCTCAATTTCTATGTTCAATCAAGTAGCAAGCCCTGAAAATTCTATGCATGAATCATAACCTTCTGCTGAGTACTTTTTCTCCCCTTCCTTGTCGTTCTCTGGTGTGTATGACTTTCCTAGACCTGAGAGTAACTTCGGAAGCCTCTTCACTCTCCATATTTCTATTC
Organism: Peromyscus aztecus; assembly: GCA_902168405.1. Classification (NCBI taxonomy): domain Eukaryota; kingdom Metazoa; phylum Chordata; class Mammalia; order Rodentia; family Cricetidae; genus Peromyscus; species Peromyscus aztecus. The sequence goes on from CABHPQ010174679.1 coordinate 10,117, forward strand.
AAAGTTAAACTCCGTAAGCAGCAGCCATAAAAAAAAATGAATAAGATTGCAATAAATTCTGTTCCTCTCTTGTATGGAAAAAATATTTGTAGTTGGTTATTTTAGAATGCAACACATTTTTATATCATTAACCAAATATTCCATAGCATAAAAGAATGTAGCACATCTTCAACTAATACTCCACAACAATATTTGCCTACTTGTGTCATATGATATATATTCCTTATCTCATTGCTCCAATGTCCAAGCAAGACACACCTTTCTTTCTCCAAACTTCTGTACTTCTGTCAGCTGTAGGCTGTCTGTTCTCATCTACTACCCACACATGGAGCACTCTTTTTTTCTAGTTCTTCTTGCAAATTGCTTTTTTTTTATTTTAATCAATCGGGCTAGAGTTAAAAGGTAACCCCCTTGCTATCACAGAGATGCTGTCTCCTTTTGGTTGTGTTCGTTTCTTTGCTGGCTTTTTGGCACTGAGGTTTGAATCCAGCAGCTTACATGTGGCCAGGCAGGCATTCTACCACTAACTAGAAACCACTGACTAGAAACTGCAAAAAGAGCCTAAGCACAAAACTATGGAGTGACAAAAAAGTGAAACACACATTCATCTTGCAATGGATTTGCCTTAAGTGTAGCATTTTAGAGTAATGTAAACATGGTACCCCCTTTTCAATCTGAATTTCCTGTTTACCCTGAACACAGTCTATATACATTCAAATTACTATAACATTTCCTATAAAACATCTGTGCTAGTCTCCCCTTTCTTGGGCAATGTGTCAGAGTCTCCGTGTCCCAAACAAACTGCTAGCACTAATAATGCCTTGTTTTGTTTGTTTTTCCTAGTCAAATGGATATAAATGATGTTTTATCATGGCTTAATTTCTATTTCTATGATTACTAATAAGTTTAAGTGCATATTACATTTGCTAATTTCAATAATTTTCTTTTTTCTTTTTTTTTACAAATTGGTAGAGTGCTTGTCTTACAAGCACGGCATCCTGAGATCCATCCCCAGCGTCATATACACTGGATTATGTTTATACACCCCTGTAATCCCAAAATAAGGGATGTGGAAGAAGGTCATTCTCAGTTATGTATGGAGGTGGAATCAGCCTGAAATAAATAAATAAAATAAAATAAAAAATAAAATAAATAAATAATTAAAATTAAAAAAATAAAAATAAAAATAAAATTAAATTAAAAAAAAAACGAAATCACAAGAGGAAAAGTTATTTATATCTCTCAAGTTGGACAAGGAAAATCTCCCAGTATTCTGTCTCTTCCAAGTGTTGGCACTGTTTAATTGTCCCACAGAATACACATTCTCCTCCTTGGAGAGTTCAGTACAAAAGAGAGCAAGGTAACATGTCTATGCATTGGAAATAATCCTGTACTTCAAATATGAAAAGGGCACTTTATTTAGAATGACTTTATTAGCATATTTAATCATCAAGAATGGACTGCAAAGATGTGAATGAGAAACCATTGTAAACAATTCCATGTATCTTGGGTTTGACCACCAACTGGGGAAATAGGATTTTTGTAAATTATGCCTCAACTTGATAATAGCTTTCCTCTTCAGCTAACAAAATGTCTTAGTAGACTGCCGCATGGTCAGTTTTATATGTGTGGTCATGTTAATATCTTATTAATATTACTTCCTCGTTGGTTAGATTTATTGCTGAGCAATCAGTCTTTAATGTGACCCCAAATTCCAGATCAAGCATGCTATGCACCATTTGGCAGGACAATTTTAACACTGCTTGTATGGATATTAATTTTTCGTCAGTCTCACTCTGTGTCCTTGGTCAGTTCATTAAATTTTCGGGTGGATGAGTATCTTCCTCTATTAACTTGATGATATTCTACTTGTCAAGAATGGAAGAAGAAAGAGCTAATTAAAAGTATGAAAGGCCCTTCAATGCTAACAAGTGTAAAATAAATGATAAGTTGAACAGAGTTAAACCCTACTGTTTCAACCACATACTATCAAATATAATTAGTTACAGAGTTCCTTTTACTTTTTATGCAAGCATATTTGCAATTTGATTACACTCAGCACATACATAGAGTTTTGAGGTTATTCTCAACTTTAGTCATGAACAGAAAGAAAAGAAAGTTGGTTGCTAACAAATCTTGAAGGAATAATCTCAGGGTATTAGTCACCCACTGCTGGTGCCAGTAAAAGTTGGCCTATGCTGTATGAGTTTGATGTTTTTAATACTTGGTTGTGTCATTCACAAGTTTGTTACTTAATCAATTTTTATGCATTCCCTGAAACAAGCTCTTTTGGATGTTGCTGCTGTGTCTTCTTCATTCAACCTGTACTGATAACCTCTCACTTTCTTAGCTCCACGGTTCTGATTGATCAAGGAGTAAATATGATCACAGTAAAAGTAACAAGTTCAAGGACATTAATTAAATCAACTAGTTAATAACATTTGTTGATAATAAATTCGGCATACAGCAACATGTATACCACTGACTGCAAAATAAACTGACTTCAAGAAAACATTTTACAAATGAAATAACGTGAAAAATAGAGTATTCCTTTTACTCTGTACCATAGGATAACACATTGTATAATAAGAAATCTTGAGTCATTAATTTTTCCATGATGAAGTAGGTTTGACAGAAACATTAATAATAATAAAACCCTGTATGAAAAGGGAGAGTTGGACAAAAAGGCTAAAAAATGTGATAAAAGCTATGGAATCTAAGCCAGATTTCCATGGACAATTCTGGAAACAGTAAAATGAGGTGTGTCTGCTCCTTGTTGAAGACCAGTAAATCATCACATGGAACAGTCATGGAACCCCAGTATACTATCATTTCCTACTCATAGACATGGAGAATACTTCTGGGTGCTTTATTCTCGTTGTCCCAAGGCATGAGTCATGTTGTCCATTGGAAAAGCAGAGTGGTTAGTGGTCAGCATAAATGAAGACTAATATTAATAGTAAATTTCTATAATTTAGAAGTCTTCCAAGGTTAAATTTTTAAAATAATTCAATTATCATCATTAGTTAAAACATATTCCTTTCATTACTTGTAGTAGCTGCATTATATGTAGACCTCAATCGCATTCTATGAGTAAATATTGAATCATTGCTCCTTAGAGGAAACTTGTATGCATAATATATGTGATACATAACAGGTACAATAGATTATAATCTTTAATCCTAAAACAACACAGTTTAGAAAGCTCTATTTTTATTTGAGAGAAGATGAAAATATAATTTTTATAATTTTAAAGTAATTTGCCTGAAGGTACATGACAACAAGTTGCTCAAGAGACATCTCTGTCATGCCCACTGGCCTCACATCTGTGCCCTTGCATATCTATTCACTGACCACTGCCTCTCCATTGTTCTACTCTTAGTAGGGAAGCTGAACATGCAAATGGACCATCATTTTATTTGACTGTGGTTGGTATCGTTAATTTTTTTTTGCCACTTTGTACATGTCCTCAAATGACCTTGAAAGCATCTGAGTCAGGTTTATACAATTTTAGTAATATAGTTTTGAAAGTGAGTGACAAAATAACAATTACCTTTGCATAAGCTAGATCAGAGACAGCTGAGGATGAAAAAAAAAAAACCACAATTTCTTGCCCACCTCATATATAAGTAATTTGTGCCACACACCAACAAGAGCCCGTTGTAAATTTTCATGCCAATTTACAACCCCGATACTGTACTGGGCAAGCTAAATGGCTATTGAAAACACCACCAGGACAGGAGTATGTAAAGATACATTTGGTGATGTACTAACTGTACAAAAATAATAGGACACTGTAGAGTTCAGAAACAAATCTCACACAACTTTACATTTCAGTTTTTGTCCTCAAAAGGAAGGAGTTATGTACAAGGAGTTAAATGTTCCATAAACAAGCAATAAATTGCACTGAACCAACTTATTCAACATCACCGTCTTCTTCATCTTTGTCTTCCTCTTCCTCACCCTGTTCCTCTTCCTTCTTTTTCTTGTTCCTTCCAGCCCTATTTGATGCCTTAAGTTTTCTCTTAGCTCAGTAGATAGCAATAACTTTCTCTACCTTCCTTCAGTTCAGCAGCCTTCATTTCCCAAGGCTCTTTATCACCTGCAGCTGTGATGTTCCAAGGCTGTCTCAGTCTCCTCCTCACACCACCAACTGATAAGCCTGGACACTCTTTGATTTTTTCAGTGAGACTCAGAACAGAATCAGAGTAAGGCAGAAGGAAGATTCTTTGGCGAGGTAGAGTCCTTAACTTCCTTTTGGTCTCCTCTATGGGAGAGATAGGGTTTCCTTTCTCTTTCACAGCCAGCCTTGTCAGCCTCTGTGGCGTCCTACCCTTCTCCCTCTTCTCTCAGGCGTCTTCCATCTCTCTGAGAACTTCTTGGAAAACGCTTAGAAGTTGGCTGAAGCATCTGGGAGGTGGGGGGGGGGAGGTGATGTCGGCACGTTTGTACGAGAACGCCTAGGATGACATTTGCATGTCTTCTAAGAAGGTGTGTTTGGTTGACTTTCCTCCACTACGCACAGCGTTTTCCAGTGCCTTAAAAGCTCTTCTCTTGCCCTGGTGCTGTCTCTATGGGGCTTTTAGGGAAGGCAATGTAACCATTTTTAAAAATGCCTTTAATTCATACTATGTTGATGCAAAATTAACTCAAGGTGGGTAATAAATACTAATGTAAGGGCTAAAACTATTAAGCCAAAAAAGTGTATTTTCTGCTCCTATGTACATATTTTAAAGAAATAAAAGTGAATGTCCACACGGTGACGTAAGTGGAAGTGCTCATAGCAGCATTACTCAGAATTGTTCCGAACTGAAATTAATCTTAAAGTTATCCAATGCCAAAAGAATAAAACATAATTATCCATACAATGAAATAGCATTAAATAAAAAGAAAACACACTACTATGGGTGCAGGTATGAGTCCAGTCTGGTCTACACCATAAACAATAGGATAGGCAGGAATAAATAGGAAGATCCTGCTTCCAAAAAAAAAATAGTATTGAAAAGTGGATTTTTCACAAATGTGTCCAGCTGATTGAGAAAAGACTTGCCTGCAAGTCTGCATGTTGTTTCCCTCTTTTTCCATGGCATGTCTGAGGACTTGCCTGAAAGTCTGCATACTGTTTCCTTCTTTTCACATGGAATGTCTGAGGACTGGAGAGGCCATTTTGCGGGAAATGCACATGCCATGCAGATCTGAGGAAGTGCTTTAAATTCCCAGAACTAGGGATACAAAAGCTAGATGCTTGGCTCCCTGCCTGTAATCTCAGGTTGTTGGTGCAGGAAGTAGATACAGGAGGTCCAACAAGCAAAATACCTAGCCAGTGTAACATGAATGGTGATCTCTGGGGTTCAGTGAGAAATGCTGTCTCAATATATAGCGTGGAGAGCAACCTACAAGCCAGTGGAGTACCTTGAGGCTCCACATGCAAGGAGATCATGTGTACAGGTACTTGCACACACCTCAGAACTTCTATCACATGAGAACATAAATCATACTTATATAGAACATTTATAAATCCATAAGACATATGAAATGTCTGAAGCAGGCAAAGTTATAGATAAAAAAATATGGCAGTTTCTCAAGCCTGTGTATGACATGGAACATGGTTGCCTGCTCATTGAAAAAGTATCTGAATAAGGGAAGTTTTGTAGGTGACACAATTTCGTGAAGTATATTAAAGTAACAAATGGAAAACATTAAAGTCTCTCACAGAAACAGTGCATGTTTTGTGGTATGGAAATTATACCACAGTAAAAGAATTCACAAAAAAATAGCCACAAGACCATCATCAATGGTGTCCTTTGGCACATGGATACATATGTGGTATTTTATGAGCAATTTTACTGTTGGACAGAAGTGGGTAGAAGGAAGAGAGAATATTTTTTGAAAGTGGAGAAGTAATAGTGTCTAACGAGAAGAAATTGGAAGGCTATAACTCAATGATCAAATGCTTGCCTTCCATGCATGACACCTTGGGTTCCATTGCCAGCCCAATAAAAATGAGAAAATTAGTGGATTGACTTGGGAAAAAGAAACTGATTCTCATAATCAGGTGGCTTGCACAAGGGTTCTGGAAATGGCCTGATTGAGAAAAGAAACATATAAAAGTCTATGTACTGTTTGATTCCATTGGTATGAAATGTCTAAGGGCTGGAGAGAAAATGACAGGTTACGTGCTTGCCATGCAAATATAAAGGTCTGAGTTTCAATCCCTAAAAATGGTTATGTGAGTGCTATGTGGGCCTGGCTTCCAAACTGCTCTCAGCAGACTGGTGCAGGAAGCAGAAGCAGGTCATACAGCTATGTTTACATATATAATATATTTAAAATATTTAATATAAACATTTTTGGCTATTATCATGAATTATCAGACAATTATCAGAGCTGAGTAGTCATACTAAAGACAAGGGTTGACTCTGTATTTAGTGTCTTTAGCATTTAATATATTTTCATATATTATTAGAAAGAACATTATACTACTATACATCTACACATTTTCTATATTCTACTATAGTTACTCAGTATCAGACCAATGGAGTTACTCAACCATTAAAACCTCTTTTTTAGCCTTTATCACAGAGTATTACTTATAATTCATAGCGCTTCAGTGCCTATTGATGTTTTTCACTTCCCAGTTGGTTTTCTGTTCATTTGGAAAAGGTTTCCTCACATCCCTTTTTCAGTTATGTGAGAGGACTGA
>CABHPQ010174680.1:0-44168 GCA_902168405.1 Peromyscus aztecus
GTGAAACAGAGCTGAAAGGTGCCTTATACAAGTTATCAATGTCAGACCTGTCTTAGTTTAATGCAGATATAAGGATTCATAGGCTACCGGAGACTGAAATGTTAGGATGGATTTTTCATTTAATCCTTACCCACACTGACATAATTAATAAGGTATATCTTTAACCACTACTGTGAGAAATAAACTCAACAGAATGAAGTCAATGGTTTCTCCTTTCTGTAGGTCCTGACTTTTCCATAGAAGACACAATCACTGAATTCAGCAACCCAGATATAGTAAGACTGATGGGATCTGAAGGTGCTGTATCAAATGACAGTACTAGATAGCCGATAGTATTGTAGGTGTGATTCTTAAAATCAATAGCAGAGTCAAAGTGCAAATTAGCTTAGTTTAACTTAGTCTGATTAATGGTGTTGGCTACTTGATCATGGTGGTCTAAGACATGAATATTGATAGTAAGTCTACTAAATTCTTACTCCGTCTATAAAACAGAAATGTTATAGGCTAAGGGAACAAAATATTCCTTGAATTATAAAAACACAGTCATCGACACTCAATTAATTTCCAGACATTACCCAGTTACGGTCTTAGAGTCCTTAAATGAAAAGAAATTTATCCCCTATGAAGATGGGTCTGGTATTTTGCCAAAAGTTATTCTGTCAATCTTTCTCTTTTTCTTTCTTTCTTTCTTTCTTTCTTTCTTTCTTTCTTTCTTTCTTTCTTTCTTTCTTTCTTTCTTTCTTTCTTTCTTTCTTCAGAAAGATGTACAATTTTACTAGGACAACTATGTACTAGAATAAGGGAAATAATCAAACAGTAGGGGATTTCTGGGTGTTTGCTCTGAACTGACACTAATTATGTGAGATTCAAATGTCACTGTAGTTCACCAGGTTTCGAGAGGTCAGGTAATCAATGCAGTTTAGGTCAGGTCTATCATCACACAGCGAGCCCACTGGGTCAGTCTCTAACCTACCTTTTGTTTGTTTGTTTCTCTAAATAATAATTGAAACAGACACTAGCAGTTTATAGTATCCTTGCATCCATTATTTAAATTATAAGGCTATTTATAATGTGACTGGTAAAGCTGATGTCTATAAATTGTCACTGTCTAGAAAACCAGTAATTAAAAAAATGTCTTATTCCTTGAGAAATTACTCACAATACTCTGGACTTGAAAAATAGAGGAGTAGTAATCCTCAAGTCTCCTTTTGCCTTGACAGATAACAAAAGGATAGAATGACAGCTTAGTCAGGCAATAATGCTAATTGTAGCCTCTCTGGCAGATGTAGCCTCATTTCACGAGCAAATGATGCCATCCTCTGCTACCAGTAAACAGATACTAGAGAGTGACTTTCTCCATATTAACTCATAAAGTTCACCAGAAGCTCTTGCATTTCAGATGGCAAGACCATCAATCATTTCTCACTTGGGGGATAAAGAAGGAATTCAAGGGGAGTGGATGTGAGATAGATTTGATAAAAACACATTATGTACATGTGTGAAATTCTCAAGTAATACTGTATTATATTGTGTTAGTATAGTATAAATATACGCACACACACACACACACACACACACACACACACACACATATATATATATATATTATTACTTAGCTATGTTCATCATGGCCTCTATTTTGGAAGGAAATTTTTAAAAAAATTCTTTAATCTGTTTGGGATTCCAACTGGTTTTCTCTTGAAGATAATTTGATTTCTATTTCTGGAGAAGGCATCTTATTCAATTAAGTTAGAAATGATAGATAGAAATTTAAAAAGCAATTTATTCTATTTTCTGAAGTGTTTTGGTAGGCAAGGCATTTTATAGTGTAATCAGTTACCATCTTCATAGCTATGATTATTTTTCATCTTAGATTATTTGCAAATAAGGAACTAAGTAGTTTATGTTCTCTGAACATTCAGTGTCCTTCTGTCTTTTCCATTTCTAAGAGTTTTCTTCTGCTTTCTCCACCTTGTCCACTTTGTATCAATGTCTATTACTGGCACCTTTTGCAAACACCCTCAAATGACAATCCCTTTTTATTCCAGACTGTGACTCTCAAACTCTGTGGACTGCACTGCCTTGGCTGTCATAGTATTTCGTAAATACATGTCCTATTCCAACCTCCATGGTGTTGCCATTGATGTTGTTCTCCACTTCGGGGCCCCCACAGCTGACCCTAATCACTCTGTAATTATACACACACACACACACACACACACACACACACACACACACACACACACACACATATTTTTCACTCTCAACTGATTTCTCTACCATTCTCATTTGGTCACACCTCTCTTAAGTCTACTCTTGTTCTTTGAGTCATTCTGTTATCACTACCATCCTTTTTATCTATCTCCCATTTGAAAGAGAAATCCTCAAGTACTGTCCTTTATCCTGATAGACAATTTGTTTCCAATGTTTCTGGGGGCAAATAAGTAGTGACTGACTGAACACTGGCACAGAGCAACCTTCAAAAATGCCTTTTGATTTGAATTTGATTCAGCCCAGTAAGTTATTCATTGTGAAGCTCTTTACAGACATATGGAAATCACAGTTAGGAACAAAATATTCCAAATAGCACAACTCAGTGTTCATTAATCAAAGTCTCATCAGAAATATGCACATATGCACACGTGCACACACTACACGCACAAACACATATAAGACCATGCAGAAGTTTTTGTAACTAATTTCATAAATCTCAAAGGATTTTTGATTTATTGTTATAGTCCCTCTGATAGGTTAGATGCATTTTTTCAGAGAAACGAATAAATTTAGGTGGCTAATGATGCTTTGTAGATTTTTATTTATTTATTTATTTCTAAAATCATTACACCTAGTTTTTAAATACAGTTATAGTCAAAATATTTAAGGAAATCAAGAAATGTCAGCAAAGGTATAAACTGAAAATTTGAGTTAGAAATGTGTGAATATCTTTAAAAGCTATATCCCTTTGAAGTTAAATCTACAAATTCTGTATATCTTGAATCCTTTCAAATGAGAAGAATGACTTACGCTCACAGTAATGTGACACCTAATTTGATAATGCATAGTATGCCATGTTCAAAGACATTGCTTCCTCCCAAGGATGCTCACTAGTCAGAGGGGTCTCTTAAGGAACATAGTGATTAGTAAAGAGGTTTGTGATCTCAGTTCTGTAAAAAAAAAATAGCTTTCTTCACATGAAAAAGAAAATCACTGTAAAAAGGTTTTATATTAAAGATCAATCTACCTCAAGGAAAATAGATTTAGAATGGAAGAAAACAGGAAGGCAGTATCCTATGTGATTATACTACAGCTTAGTGTTCCTACTCCACTAAAGTGGGCTTCATTAGCTCTCACAAAAGAAGCTGCTGTCCCTCGTATACTTTAAGTTATAAATTTTCCCTACACTCAAAAATTTAGTTTCGATATATAATTATATATGTGAGTGCTGTTCTTTGCAATCTCATGTTCTTTGTGGCTGCTGAAATACATCATTGGTAACTTTGGGCATGAGAAAGCTTAAGGCTGTGGAAATAGTACTAGAAATAAAGTATTTGTGTCTAAAATTTAATTTTCAAAATTGCTTTAGCTCCTTCTTAAGTCTTTAGATTGTTATTAGATCCAGCAATTATTAGATCTTTATTGAACCACTTGGACTATTAACCCACTTCTTCATTTATAAAATTAGACCAAAAACACTGCCTGGCATTTTCAAGGAGATAATATTTGCTGAAGTTCTTATAAACTGGAAATATTATATGAATATTGTTATTAGTAAATAACAACAAAATCTTTTTTTTGCCTAGATAAATACTTTGTTTTATCCTTTGAGTTAAAGAACTATTTTCCCTGGTATGATATACACAACTAATATAAGTGCTCAACCAGGCTGATACTGATAAGAATGTTTAAGTATGTCATAAATATGTTAAAAGTACATATTTATAAATATATACTCCTCACCATGGTAAATTTGAAAATCTGAAGTTCTAGTATTTAATTTTCAGACTTGAGACTTCCCTGAACTGGTAGAGAAATGAATGGAATGGAATTTTCTCGAAGTTTTATTCATCTTTGATTTTCTAAGAAGACACATTGCAAACCAAAACAAATAGCATCTCACTTGAATGTTTCCTAATCCCTTCTTAAAACAGGAGTGTAGTATCAATTTGAAAGATAGGCTGGACAATATGGAATAGTTGAGAAAAAGAAAAGGACAAATGAGTCCATTACAACTCACAGAGAATAGTTAATGCTAAGTGACATTTGTGGTTCAGGAAGATTGAGAGTTCCTTAATTCAGGGAGAGCATGTGCCAGGAAGAAGTTTCCTACCATTACAACAAAGAAGGATCCTTCCTCAGATAGGAAACTAGGTGAGGCATGAATTGATTTCAGGAGCTTGTAGCCCAGTTCTTAACTGTGATTGACAGGACAATTTAGATTTTACATAGATAGGATCCCAGAAATACAAAGTAGATAAAGAAGTTTGATTACATTGTCCTTTTGGTTAAGTTGAGGAATGTTCTTTACATCATTTTCTCTGCTTTATTTTTTTATTTTTCAAAGTAGAACTCAATGTGAGAGCCAGTTCTCTCTTCACATTCTCAAATTCTTCTCTTGTTTTGATTTGCTTAAAGAGCAACTAATAATTAACTATAAACTGTCAGACAGGCAGGTATTCTATCATTATTTAGAGTAGTTATTAGTACTTATTTAGTAATAGGCTAGTGGAGAATATGCTTAAGTGAGAATCAGGAAAATAGTTTTCTGTCCTGAACTATTAATTAATTGCTTCTTATGTTAGTTACATAAAAATTCAAAGTCTGTGATCAATGATTCTCAACTAAGATTTTTAAGAGTTTTGTTGTTTTTAAGTTAAAATGGAAGAGTCAAATGAATAAACTCTGGAAGTTAGACTGGGCAAGTTTTGAAGAACTTGGTATTGCTAAAATTCTGATGTTTAAGCTGCAGTTTGTGTTCATTAAGCTTTTTACTTAATTATGCACTTATCTTTCATTTGTGATAACCAAAAACTGGTCATTAATTTGTCATAGCATTTGCGTTCTGATTTAGTATAGGCACTATGGAAATCAGTATGGAGGTTTCCCAAAAGCTTAAAAATAGGACTACTTATGACCCAGCTATGCAACTCCTGGAGATATATATATATATATATATATATATATATATATATATATATATATATATATATCAAAAGGACTCCATCCTACTGCAGAAATGCTTGCACATTAGTGTTCACTGCTGTCCTATTAGCAATATACCCAGCCTGGATGTCTATCAACAGTTGATATAGATAATGAAAATGTGGTATGCATATACAATGAAATTTTATTTAGTTGAAAAGGAAAATGAAACTATAAACATTTCAGGAAAGTTGATAGACCTGGAAAGTATAATATTAAGCAAAGCAACCCAATCTCTGAAAGAGAAAACCCATCTATTCTCTTTCATATGCAGATCTTAGCTCAACATACACACATGTATCTATTTAAATGAGTGTAAATGTGGGTAAAACCTAAAACATTTGAAATGAGACCAAGGAGGGTAAAAACAGATATGAAGAAAGGGTTGGGGACAGGCGTAAGGCTACAAGGGACATGAAGAGACCAGGAGACTCAAGGGGAGAGGTTTCAAGGGGAGCCAATGAGAACAGGGAGGTTGGGGAGACGAGAGAAAAGATAATCTACTAAAACACACTTTTCAAAATGTCGTAAAGATATCCAGTACCCTATATATTAATAACATTTCTGCTGTGATCTCACTGTTATTTTCTTATATTTCTTTACTAATTATCAACTATGATATATTTATGGCTTTCAAATATGGTTTAGTTAACTTCATGTCACTTGGGACTTCTAATGTTTCTTTGACCCAGTTCCATTTAGAACTACTTCTCTTAAGTTTTTAAACTATGTATGTTTGTATGTATATGGATATGTGTACATATATGTACATATGTGTATATACATACCTTTTCCTTAACATGTGACTTCTCTAATATCCTCATTTTTTATATGAAGATTTTTCTAAAGCTACAGAGCTCATTACTGCCAGAATTTAGAATATAACAAGTTATTTAAAAATACTTGGCAATCTTTAGAAGCAGTTTTCATACTCATAATAGTGTGGCACCTAATTTGGTCATGTACAGTATTCAGTGCTTTTGAACTCATCTGCTTTCTACGAATCCTCACAGTTTGAAGAGTTTTCTCTGGGAAGCAATCCAGTCTTTGGTAACTAGACTTGGTAGAAACACTTTAATGTTAAAGTGCATTTTCACAGCAGAAAACAAAGCTCATTGAGGAAGAGATTGGACCACAGCAGAGTTATGGCAGCAGAAAACTGAGAGATGGTTTTCAAACTGTTGTACATCCAATTTAGAATGTAAAAGTATTAATCAGTGAGTTAAACATAAACCTCCCTCCCAGTGAAATCTTGGTACCCTGATTGTGCTTTTCCAGTGGTAGATGGAGAGGATTTACCCAGGTGTAGTAATCTGGTCCCTACGCAGATTAGTGTTGGCACCCTGCTTACTAATATGAAGCTTTCTATGTGATTCAAACTTTGCCTATTTCTTAACTGGGGACATTCTCTGCAGATTTCTTCAGATATTCTTCAGTCAGTTAATAACTTCTACTATCGATGTTAAAAAATGAGTTCTTCCATTGGGGCTAAATTTGTATTAACACACAGGTTTTACTTCTATTGGCTCTCTAAATTAATGGCACCCCAGTAAAACATGTAAAGCTAAGAACTGCTGTACTTGTGTCCCACAAAACTGTCACATACAAACCTCCCTTCATCTCTTTTTCCTATCCATAGCCTCCCTTTGCATTTACAACCTATGGGAATAACAGAAGACAGTCAAAATGAAGCATTGAGTTAAGATGCTTTATCTGGATCAGGGATTAGGTAAGCTGCAACCACTTGGTCAAATTTGCCCTGCCCCTGTTTATGTAAAATCTTTTCCATTATGGTCATGCACATTCACTTTCATTGACTATGAATGTTTCATACAATCCTGGAGGGTCATAATTGTGGCATGGCACATGTGGTCAACAAAGCCTAAAATATTTACTATCTGGTTATTGACTTAAAACATTTGTCCAACTAGCCAATTGACTTACAAAAAATAAAGTTTACCAATTAACAACTCCGCTGTAACATAGTATGTGTTATAATGACAAATTCAGAGGTGATATGAATCAAATTTTCTTTTTAAATCATAAATTGGGGCCTTAATAAACATAACAAACCTAGGTTAATAAGTTTAATAAACTAACTTTGGTTAGTCTTAGAGTATGACATTTTGTCCACTGACATACACTATTAGTGATGTGTAGTGACAGAAAAATAATAAATTGCATGCAGAAAAATTCGGGACTGTTGAATATAAAAGAAAATGGGATGATGAGCAAAGCATATCAAAGAAACAAAACCAGATTGTTACAGTGAGGGTTACATTTTATGTCTCTTCATATGTGGTAGGATCACAATAGTAGTTATGCATACCCTTTTTAGTGGATCAATAGGAGACACCATTGTTGATAAAGTATTAGGCCAGAGAACACTGATGAACATGATGTTTTTAAGTTGAATTTTATTCAAAGTTCTAATTGGTTTTCCAATCTCTTCCAAAGGACCATTGCAATATCAGAGATCTTTCCAGGTACTAGGACTGTGTTGAAACTATATAGCCACTTGGCTCCTCTCCCATCTAATTTTGCATCATTTCCTTCTCTCTCACGGACAATGATCCTAAGAACATTCCTAATAATAGCCTGCATCTTGACCTCTGTCTCAGAAATGCTCTCTAGTGCACTCAAATTGTAGAAGCTGTGTAAGAAATGGTCAAAAGAAGTTCCTATGCTAATTAAGATTTGTAATCTGGATAACCTACTGATAACTGAGATCAAGGTGCTATTACCAGCAGCATGGAATAGGAAGGTAGCTCTTGGCACAACATGCTGGGGTGTGCTTGTTAAAATATTTACTGCTAGAGAATTATGTTGGCATTCTTGTGGGAATGAATTCACTGATTGGTGTGATACACCATCAACTTGAGTGGTATTGGAGCACTGGTCATTACATCATGAACTTTGGAACCCTTGTTGACCACAAGTGCTCTGGGATAAAATAAGGAATAGCACATGGTATCTAATTGGTGAATCAAAGCCTAATGTGAAAACCAGAAGCTGCGTTAGACAGCATAGAGAGAAACCTTCCATTTACGGAAGCAGAACACGGAGAAATCTGTGGTGAGCTTGTGAAAATAAGCATATCTGAATTACATCTGTAAACTTCTTTAAGCCTGGCAATCTTGAATTGCTCAATTCTCGGAAGCTATTAAAAATGGCCCAAATCTAGGGCTGGAGAGATGGCTCAGTGGTTAAGAGCACTGGCTTGTCTTCCAAGGGACCCAGGTTCAGTGCTCAGCAACCACATGGCAGCTCACAACAGTCTAATAACTCCAGCTCCAGGGAATCTGACACAACCACAAAAACATACATGCAGACAAAACACCAATGCACATTAAATAAAAACAAGAAAATAAAAAAACACAAAAATTGAGCAAATTCTTATTCTTTTTTTGTGAAAATTATTCCTTTTTTTAACAATGGTTGCAGAACATAGAGAGAGTCTACTAAAATTTTACCAGTCAATTAAGAAATGTACCATGATGATGGTAAGACATTTGGTTCCTAATGATTTATATAAAAGATACACGCAAGATGGAGAGTCAATCAATACTACTGTATTCAAAAGACATTTGTTTCATGAGAAAATATACAATATTTAGTTAAGAAAGAAGGACTAATATTGTATATTCATAGGATTCCTTTTGTGAGATAAAAATACAAAAGAAAGGTAATATAAATGTTAAAAGTAAAAGCCAAGTAGTATGCTTGCGGGTGAGTTTTGTGTTTTATGTGCGTGTTTGTCTATTTTCCAAATTATTTACAGTGTTTAACTTATTCTCCAATCAGAAAAGCAATATCGCTTTAAAAAGTGACAGTGACCATGTCAAAACTGAGGCATAAAAATATCGTATGTCATTATGAAAGAACATTGTGTTACTGTTCATTGATTAGACAGTATAGAAAGGTGAACTTTATCATCAGTAACCCCTGGGAGGTATTTTCTTTTCTTTATTTACATTTTCATATATTTATGCTAATAACTTTAGTAATATGGCTTAATCATATCGATACTGGAAAACATTTTCTTGAATTTATCATCATTTTTGACAGTTTAATGCATTGTGATCATATCCAACCCCACTATGCTTTTATTCTTCTTCCAGTCTAGCTAAATCCTATTTTCACAGCTGGTTCCCTTTAATTTTCAGGTTCTATTTTTTTTACCTAACTACTTTGATGAAAGTTTCTGTCAGATGTTATCAATGCATATGATCAGGCAGGCTCAGCAGAAACTGTTGTAATAGGAAATTCATGCATCAAGGATAAGTATCAACAAGGCCAGATGGCATAAATTAGGGATTTGAACAACTAACCCAAACTTCTATGTCACATATATCCCAGTTCCAGTTCTCTCTGAGTATACAGATGCAACAACTGGAAATTTTATTTTATTTTATTTTATTTTTTTTTGGTTTTTCGAGACAGGGTTTCTCTGTGTAGCTTTGCGCCTTTCCTGGAACTCACTTGGGAGACCAGGCTGGCCTCGAACTCACAGAGATCCGCCTGCCTCTGCCTCCCGAGTGCTGGGATTAAAGGCGTGCGCCACCACCGCCCGGCCCAACAACTGGAAATTTTAGAAGGAAACATAAATGGATATCTTGACCCTTAGATCAGGAAGAATAATCCCTAGTTGTAAACATGAAAGTCTCTGTAAGACTGACACTTTTGGCTTTTAAAATGAAGGACATTTGTTATAAAATGATAAACAATGCTCTAAGATACACATTTTGAGAACATATTTGTGACACACAATGGGTGGTGGATTATTATTGAGATTATAGAAAGCTCAGAAATTTGTAGAAAGAAGAACCCTCATTTTGCTTGTAGAGAAACCAGGTTCATTTCCCAGCACCCACAAATGCCTGTAGTTCCAGCTCCAGGAGATTTGGCATCCTCTTTTGGCCTCCACAGACATCTACATGCACATGGTGCACACATAATGTAAAATAAAGAAATCTTTAAAAGCTAGTAGGAGAGACACCACTTAAGAAAAAGTGGAAAGAAAAAAGATGAAGGGATGAGATTCAAAGCTGGACAGATCTGGCAATACTAATTGTTAGAGAAAATGGAAAGTTAAAGAAAATGTACTATACAAAATATTGGAGAAACTAGGGACTTTTATGTCATGCCTGGTGGAAAGCAACTTTGGATAGTCACCCTTGGAAACAGTTTAAGGGTTTGTCCATTCATATTCCCATTTTTTTTTTTGAGACAGGGTTTCTCTGTGTAGCTTTGGAGCCTTTCCTGGAACTCTGTAACCCAGGCCGACCTCAAACTCACAGAGTGCTGGGATTAAAGTCATGTGCCACCACTATAGCTAAAATAAACTTGTACATATGAACTTTGAGATAACAAAAGCAAGTCTAGGTGATGTCATTTTAACAGTAAATTTTGAGGGAAATCAAATACTTCTCATTATGAGAATTGAAGATATAATGCTGAATAGGACAATAAAGTAAAAGTAAGTGTACGAACAATATTCTTTTCATATGTTACTAATGTTCATAATAGAAGATGTATGTGTGTGTGTGGGGGGGGGTGATGGGGAGGGAGAATTTGGAAGATTTCAAGAATAGTGATACCCATTTCAAAGAAACTAAATCCAGGCACAGTTTAGGACATAGTTGTATTTGGTTACTATATTATTAGTGAGACTTCCAAGATTGTAACAAAATACCCGAGAGAGTGACAGATTATGTAGCAACTTTGGAGGTATCAGCTCATGTTCAGTTGTCTCTATTTGCTTCCTTTTGGACAGTAGCCAGTGAATCACATGGTGGAGAAATCTCCTTATTGTGTGGCACCTCAAAACAAAGAGACAGTGAATAAAGGGACCATATCCCATAGTCTTTCAAGAGCATGTCCCAAAGACCTAGACATCCAACATGGCTACTGTCTTAAAAGCTTCACAGGTTCCTACAGAGTGTGGATCAAGGCTTTAGCACATGGATTTGAGAAACATTATTTGATTAAAAAAACTATGAAAATTAACAACAAATTGGGGGAATGATTTTAGAGAATAAAGGACTCTGTAAATGGATTTTTAAGTTATCTAGTTCTTTGGTTGCATGGTTAATTTATAGACATTTCACTGTGTCACAAATATAGAACTGTCAGTTAATCATATATGAATTTATTTGCTCTGTATTACAGTACAATACACTAAGTGGTTTTTTAAAAATGACCATTTTTATCTTCAGATTATTTTTTTCATAAGTTTTCCTCACATGTCTGTTTTCTAATGAGGGTATTACAGGTCTAAAATCATTGTGTTCTCAGGGCTTTGCACTTGTGTGCCGGCTTTGGGGACATTTTGTTTTGAAGATCTTTCTTGCTGTTGTCAGAATTCAGTCCCATGGCTGTAGATTGAAGTTCCCAATTCCCTGAAGGCTGTCAGTGGAGAGTTCGTTTCAGAGACTCCCTGCCTTCTGTTCCTTGGTTGGTAGTCCTTGCTTCTTAAAGCTATTCAAAGCACACCCAGTCTGTGACTCTCTTAATTTCTTTCTTTCTTTTTCTTTTTCTTTTTTTTTTTCTTTCTTTTTTTTTTTTTTTTTTGCAAAGAGCTGGGAAATCCTTTCAATTTTAAAGTACCCATATAATTAGTTCAGACTTGGTTGGGCAACCTCTGTATTTAAGATGAAGTGTCCCATATTATCCATCTGAATAAAGGAAGAAAAAGTGTTCAGATTCACCGTCCCATATGTCGGACATCAGAGGGCAGGAAATCTTGAGGGACATCTTTGAATTCTGATCACCACCTCAAGAAATCAAAGAAACCGAGTTATAAGAAGACAATAATTGGGGCTGGAGAAATGGCTCAGCACTTAAGAACATTGAATGCTCTTTCAGAGGACCCAGGTGTGGTATTGTGTTCCCCAAAATATTGTGCACCCTAATAAACTTATCTGGGGTCAGAGACAGAACAGCCACAATATTAAACATAGAAGTTAGGCAGTGCTAGCACACGCCTTTAATCCTAGCCTTCCAGAGGCAGAAATCCATGTGTTCAAGGATACTGCAAAGCTTGGTGACTCACGCCTTTAATCCCAGAAAGTGAGCCTTTAATCCCAGGGAGTGATGATAGAAAGCAGAAAGGTATATAAGGTGTGGAGACCAGAAACTAGAAGCTTTTGGCTGGTTAAGCTTTCAGGCTTTCTAGCAGCAGTTCAGCTGAGATCCATTTGGATGAGGACTCACAAATTTCTAGTCTGAGGAAACAGAATCAGCTGAGAAGTTGGCCAGGTGAGGTTAGCTGTGGCTTGTTCTGTCTCTCTGATCTTCCAGTGTTCACCCCAATACTTGGCTCCGGGTTTGATTTTATTAATAAGAACTTTTAAGATTCCTGCTACACCCAGGTTCAATTCCCAGCACCCACATGGCAGCTCACAACTGTCTGTAATCCAGCTACAAGTGAACTGACACCTTCATACAGACATAAATGCAGGCAAAACACCAATGCACATAAAATAAAATGAATAATTTAGAAAAGACAATTATCAGTATTAATCTGATTTTGTGCAGCCAAAGTCAATTTTCCAGATAACTCTTTATCTTTCACTTGGTGTCTCATTGTATCTTAAAGTTTTAGCCCCTTGAAGATTGAGCATCTCTTGACTCTTGGGGAAAATTTTAATAATAAATACGATTTTGCATCTAAATCATTAAATTTGGTATACATGTGAGCTAATTATGGTTTGTGCAGATGGTTTCAAGACATGTGCCTTCCCATAAACCTATGTGATTTGACAACTCCAATAACATTTTTCCAGTTAATTTGAGAGTTGGTTATTGAGGTTTTTATGATGTATAAAGATGATTCTCCATTCATCAGAGCATCATTATACTTTTGGAGCTATGGAGACCAACTACTTAAGTTTAAATCCTGTAACATGAATTGCTAGATGGTCTTATTAATAAAAAACCCAGGCCAGATATTGGGGTGAAAACTGAGAGATCAGAGGAATAGAACAAGCCACAGCCAACCTCGCCTCACCAACTCCTCAGCTGATCCTGTTTCTACATCTCAAACTGAAAAGCCTCTGAGTCCTCACCCCTGAGGGTCTCAGTTGAACTGCTGCTAAAAGCCTCTAGTTCCTGGTCTTCACCTTATGTACTTTTTCCACTTCCTGCCATCACTTCCTGGGATTAAAGGCATGTGTTCTTCCCAAATAAAGACATAAGATCTGAAATTTTGGGATTAAGAGTGTGTGTCACCACTGTCTGGCCTCTATGTCTGATCTAGTGACTGTTCTATTCTCTGACCACCGGATAAGTTTATTAGGGTCCATGATATATCAACCACAAAATCCTGGTTCCATCATTTACTACTGGAATGGCCAGAGACTAACAACATACCTTTTATAAGGATCTTCACATGGAAACATTAGAACAATGTCCTCCTTTCTAAAGAATAACCCAGGTGCTGTATTTAACGACTGTAGAAGGACCAGTGAGACCCTCATTAGGGAAATCCACTTGCTGCCAAGCCTGATGACTTGAATTTGATCCTAGGGACTCATATGGTAAGTGAGAAATGAATTCATTTATTCATTATTCATTTGGAATGAGAGAACCAACTTCCACAACTTGTCTTCTGATTTCCACACGTGTGCATCCCCCTCACATACAGTAAGTAAATTGTAATTTAAAATATGTAAGAAAGAATACATTGTACTTATGTTGCAAACACCATATTAAAATATCAGCTATGATTATTATATTATAATCATTTCACTATGTTTTATAGTACATGACACTATAATTAAATGAATTCTAGCGTGGATAACACCAGTACATTTTACTACCCATACCTACTAGCCTTTTCAAAAAAAAATTTAAAGAAAATAGAAGTTAACATTTTGTAACATTAATTATATAAGTAAAACTCTTCATCATGGGTCACATATATAATGTTAATCATATGCCATTTATTCATTTTTATATTCACTTATTAAAGATGTCATCAGCAAGTTTTGTTTTATCTGGTTAACCAAAACATCTCTTTCTTTTTCCATTTCTTCAAAAAGTTTGAATCTCCCCAGCTGCTACTGTTGTTTCTGAGGTAAATCTACTGAGCATTGGATTTTATACTTTTCACTTTTCATGCCTTTTGGCATTTGTTTTTATTGATGCTGTATATTGTACTGAGACCTGACAGGCTATTCTTGCTATCTTTCTCATTTAAAAAAATTGGATGGTGTATTTTTTTATTAGAAGAGGCTGCACATGGTGAATACATTTATGAAATATTTTTTATTCTGTTTACCTCTTATATCTCTTTGTAAAAGGAAGTATAGTATACGTTTCAGTTTGCTATTTAGAATACATTTTGATAAGATGCCACAGTATTGCATAGGCAACCTGACAGAGATAAAGCACTTGCGGTGGAGGAAGTCAGTGTTTTCTATCAATCCTGGGATTTGCCTTTTAAAGGTTCCACGAACCTGAAGTGGAAGGCTTGCTTTTGCTTACTTACAATGTGGCGATGTGTTTCTTTTTCTGTCAGGAGCTGCTGATACGACAACTCAAGGGAGCAAATGGTGAAATGAGAATTAGATAGACTGAGCAATTTTCCGTATGAAATTACATGCCATATGCTCAGTATTTAGGTCACAAAGCATATTAAAAATCAGAATGAGAAGAAAAAGTCGCAAATTTATGTAAATGAATTCTTATAAAAGTAACAGAGGAAATATAAACTAGCAATCAGGCTTTTCCCTTTTCTTGTCCTTTTCTTTCCCTCCCTGTCTCTCTCTCCTCCCTCCTCTCATTCTTCCTGCCTTCTTAATTTTTCTCTTTCTTGTTTTTTTTTTTCTATAATAAACATCCAGGTAGGAATTTCACACCCTGAATTAGAAAGCAAGAAAGTTGTCACCTCTATGTTTACAGATACCTGCTCAGAACACAGGGCTGAAGTAGAGTCTGATGTTCTGTCTAGTGACTGATCATGAGTGAGAAATGTACATGTCAGAAGGAAATATAAGTGGTGGCCAATTGAGGGTCATTTGTGTTCCAGAAGATCTCAGGGTTTACAATGAAAAGCACTTCTGTGGAAGATTAAGTAGGGAGATGCATTTGACCCAAATTGGTTAAAGAATAACATTTCTCATGGGAGAGAGAAATGAAATTCAGCAATTCTAGGGGCCTTGGACGGAAAGAAGGTACTGATACAGGTGAGACACATGACTTCACAGCCGACCACCTCCACCAGTTGGCTGGAGAAATAAACAAGAAACGATTAACTCTAACCACTCAGGAGGCATATATTAACTGAATAAACCATTTCTATTGACGCCTTCCCAGTTTTTGTTACCAAATACTCAGGCTGAACAAATTAAAGGAACAATTCTATCAAGAGATTGAACTTCTTAGTATTGTTAAATGAATGGCCAGCTTGGAAAACAAAAGAAGAAAATAACCTCTCAGGTCTGGGGAAGTGGCTCAGGAAGAGTGCTCACTTTGCAAGTATGAAAACTTGAGTTTCAGTCTACAAACTCCATGCAAAAACCAAGGCATGGAGGTAGAACCTGATACTCCGGAGATGGAGGTAAGGGAGTGGAGGATCACTGAGGCATGTAGACAGCCAACCTAGCTGAAAAATATAAGCGTTGGGTGTAGGGAGAGGTCCTATTTGAGAGGAATAAGGCAGAAGTAATAAAGCATGACTCTTGACATCCTCCCTCCTCTGGATTCTACGCACATGCATGTAAGCACACACACACACACACAAACACACACAGAGGTGCACATATATTGACACAGACACATACAGAGAGAGAATGAATTATTCCTCAGTAGTTGAACTGAAGTATTTTTATTCTTTCAGGTGGAACAACATTTGGACCATCTGGAGAAACCCCTAGAGAGGTGGCTTTTGATAGACATTTAACAAAAGTAACCAAAGTCATTCACAAACTCAAGCTGAAATTTTCTAGGAGTCACGTTGAAAGAGTAAAGCGAAAGAAAAAAGTTGAAAATAATTTTAAGATTATAATTTACTAATCATGATACACACAAATCCCCATTTCAAGTCATTGTCAATACAAAATTATTGCTGAGCTATGCCTTTGTATATTTTAAGAATGATGGTATTTTGTTTCATTTTCACACACACAGCATCTCTCAATTTGCACTAACTCATTCCAGGTGCTCGAGAACTCCATGTTTCAAGTGGCCTCTGTACTGGACAGCTCATCTCAAGGGAAAATTCAGGCACTGACCTATCATTTTCTATGCGGAGCCTTTGTGCAGAGTTGGCAGGTAGATTTTGCCATTGCATTGTTAGCCAGGCACTGATTGGCACAAGCAAGATTAGGCATCTAATACTTTCCTTTTCCACATGGCCAGTTAAATACCCTAGATGAACTAGAAAGATATTCTGTTACTACAGGTTGCCACTGCCGGAGCAGCAGCTTTTTAAATGTAAATTATTTAACTCAGAATACACAGGAAGCATGGTAACTACAGTTCTCATATTACGCATCATAGAGGAAAAATTTCATGTATAAGCAAACAGAAAATTCTCTACCATAAAATCATTAGTGATATATTTTATAAATATATGTATATATATATTATTATATACATATAAATAATCATATATACACATATAAATAGTATATATAATTGTATTTAATATAATTGTGCAAATATGTAAATATTATATTATAAAGTATATCACATATATAAAATATATGTACACACATGTAAATATTATAATACATATAAAGGTGTATTCCACTATCATCTATAAAAGCACCCAACATTCCTACTGCTTTCATCACCCTCTTTTGCAAATATTCTATATGGCATTTATGTTTGTATTATTCAATATGCTATCTTTACCTAGTAAATTTTCTAAGAAAAAAAATGGCATGGAAAGAAGTAGAGCTTATGTTGCGTTTGTTTAATAAAGATGAGAATTGTTGGCCAGTGTAGGCAAACATATTGAAATACGTTGGGAGCCAATATTAGTATGCCAACGTGGATAGCTCATATGATCTGGAAATCTGCTGACTCAGAGACAAATATTCCTGTAGAAGCTCCCATTCCAATCCATTTCTGTACTCACTGCCAGAGGCCATCTCCCTTTCCCAGGTTGTCAGTTTCTTAAATGACACCAACCATTTTTTATTTCAGGTATCTATTAAAATATTCGTCCAGAAATGAATGCACCTTACAGGAAATTTATAGGGGTGTCCTCTAGAACCTGAGAATTCAGTTAGAATTCAGATCCACTGAATAAGAAGCAACACAGGAAACTAAGTTCTAACTAACTGCATACAAGTAAATTGACGTACTTAGATATTCCAATGTCTGTCTCACGCCGTGGCTACACCATTTCTGTTTCATAACCCTTATCCATTGTGGGCCTCCTTTTGTTTCCTGCTACTTTGCTGGATGCCTTTCTTAGCTGAGGAGACTTCTGGTAGCTTCCTTAGAGTATAAACGTATAGAATTTTAATCATCTGGAGATCAGAATCCTTTGACTTCTTTTCTATCTGTGTGCCCTTTTTCTCCTTCACTTGTTTTATTGCTCTAGATAATACTTCAAGCACTATAATGAACAGAAAAGGGGAGGGTGGGTATCCTTGATTTGTTTCCAATTTTAGTGGACATGCTTTGAGTTTTTCTCCATTTAGCAAGATGTTGGCTATGGGCTTGGTTTCATGTCCACTCTACTGGTCCTTTCTCCAGAAATTTTGTCATTGAGAGACATTGGTTTTTATCAAAAGCCTTTTTTGCATCTAATGATATGAACATGCGGTTTCTGTCCTTGAATCTATTTACATGGTATTTCATTTACTGAATCATCTCTGCATCTCTGGTATGAAATTAGCTTGATCATGGTAGATAACCTTTTTTAAAAAATTAATTTTTAAGGGTTTCATATAACATGTTTTGATTATATTCAGCAACCTCCCTAACACTTTCAAGATCTAAGCCCTCTTCCCTGCAGGTCTATCTTTGTGTCATTTTATGATTTTCAAATACCAGTTTGTGGTGCCTAACTATTCTTGGATGTAAGGCCTTCTGTTCTTAGAGAAAACTGTAGTTTTTTTCTCCCGGCAGCTAACAATTGCCAGTAGCTGTATAGATATGGACAGATAACATTTTTATATGTTCTTGAATTTGGTTTGCAAGTGTTTTATTAGGAATATTTGCGGCCACATTCATCAGAGATATTGGCCTACATATTTCTTCTTTGTTGCTGTTTGGATTTTGGTTTTGATATATCACAGAAATAGTAGCCTATAAAACTAATTAGGAAACATTCTTTCATTTTCTTTTTTTGTGGAATATTTTGAGGAATATTGGTGTTAGTAATCCTTTGAAGATCTGATTCAGCACTGAGTCATCTGGTCTTGGGATTTTTATAGTTGAGAGATATTTATTTACTGCTTGTATTTCCTTGGGTATAATGGGTCTATTTAAATCACTTATTTCCAAAAGGCTTCCTCATGCACAGGGATGGATCCTGATCCTACTGCCAGAGGGCCCCTTAAGCAGATCAAGTTACACAACTGTCTCCCTATACAGAGGATGGAGCCCACTACCCGTGGTGGAACACCTTGCACAGCCTTGAGGCAGGGGGAGGGACTTAGACCTGCCTCTACTGGATGTACCAGACTCTGCTGACTCCCCATGGGAGACCTTACCTCCTTTAGGAGGGAGTGGAGGATGGGTTGGGGGAGAGGCTGGAGGGGAGGGAGGAAAGTAGAGGAGGATCTGTGATTGGTATGCAAAATGAATAAAATTTTCTTAATAATAAATAATTTATTTCCTCTTAATTTAGTTTTGATGGGTGACATATATCTAGACACATCCTGTTTTTTAGATTTTTCCATATTAGTGGAATATAGAATTTTAATGCATTTTATGATATTCTGAATTTCTTCAGTATCTGTTGCAATGGCTCATATTATATAATGTTATTGTTTTATGTCTGTATTTATTCATTTGGATCCCCTCTCTCTTTTGATTAGTTTGGCTAATGGTTTATTAATCTTGTTAATCTTTTCTTAGAACCAGCTCTTCATTTCATTGACTACTTTGGATTTGTTACTGTTTATTCTAAGACTTTATGGTAATATTTGAAAGTGTTTTAAAGAGATTTCCATATATTGACTTCATCAGTTTCTGTTGTATGTATAGGTCAGTTTGGGATTACGATTTGAATCATTTTTCACGTCTTTTTACCTGGATTGATTTTGTTGCTTTTGTTGGAGAAGCACAAGAGTTAAGCAGCTTGAAAAAGTAGGTGACATTTGCTTGCTAACTCTGTTCACTACACACTTATTCCTTAAGGAGCTTGGTGAGTAGATTAGAATGTGGGACATCATTCTACTTCAAAATATTTTCAAAAAGTATTAGTTTGACCTGATACCCCTTTTTCTTGATTATTCTAACTCTTCCAAAGCCTTATGCCCTTAATAATATAAAATGACTAAGAAACTAATATGCTGAAGCGTTCTGAGAGTTCAGTACTGGGTTATAGCACATCTTATTTGGTGTGTCATTTTTCGACCTATAGCCATAGACCTATGGTACCCATTTAAAGACTCCATTTTGGCCCCTAAGACTCCATCTCTGATTTGGCATATTAAGGGATTTCTATGGTTATCTGACCAACACTGAGTTCCACTAGCAAAGGCCGGATGCTCCAGATACCAGTGTTACAGCAGCTATTATCAAAATTTTTCCTCATGACATTTATTTCTGTGGGTTTAAAGAAAGAGTAAGCTCACTGTCATTACTATTTAAATTATTTCAGTATATCCATTCTGTACAACTAAAATTCTCATTTTCTTTCGTCTTTGTAATATTTTATTTTATCTTAATTTAAATAAAAAAAACTCAAAAAATTTTCCCAAATATTTCTTCTTCTTCTTCTTTTTTTTTTTTTTTGAGACAGACTTTATTTATCTCTGGCTGTCCTGAAACTTACTTTGTAGACCAGGTTGGCCCAGAACTCAGAAATCCACCTGCCTCTGTCTCCTGAGTGCTTGGATTAAAGGTGTGTGCCACCATTGCCTGGCAAATTACCAAATATTTCACAAATCTTCCTCCGTGATCTGTAATCTAGTGCTACATATTTTTTTTCAGGTATAATATGTACTAGTAGACAATGAGACCCAGGTAACCGAATCATGTCTATTCTTCTTTCATACAGCTCACTATAAGCTACTGTGAAGACGTTAGTGTTGTGTTAAGTTCATATGTACAATTTCTGACCTTTAGTGAGTTTAGTAACTTGAGGAAGGTCTCTCAAGTAGTAACTGTGTGAGTCTGACCATTTCTAACCATCTCTATCACTCACTCCATCTGCCATCTTTACACTATGTCATTGCAAGAGACTTCTTCCTTCCAATCCTTAGAAACACTGTTTAGGATGTAAACATATGAGTCAGTTTCCGGATTCAGTTTAGGAACAGACTTGTACCATGCTCTTCAGCATCTGGCTCCTTCCAACCACTCTGAATTCACATTGCCCCATTCTCAAGTGGATAAACATTATGAGATGATGTGAGATCTGTGCTTAGAATCAACTCAAAGGCACCGAACCCCCTCCCCCCCCCAAAAAAAAGAAAAAAAAAGAAAAGAAAATACACTGGGTAATAGCACATGGTCTTGGTTATCTATTGATAAATACGACGTAAAAAGTGAATGGCTTCAAGCAACAGCTATCGTCTTTCAGAGCTTCTATGGATAAGAATTTAACATGTAACTTGGCGGTTTTTTTTTTTTTGTTTGTTTGTTTGTTTTTTTGGTTTTTCGAGACAGGGTTTCTCTGTGTAGCTTTGCACCTTTCCTGGAACTCACTTGGTAGCCCAGGCTGGCCTCGAACTCACAGAGATCCGCCTGGCTCTGCCTCCCGAGTGCTGGGATTAAAGGCGTGCGTCACCACCGCCCGGCAAACTTTTTTTTTTTCCGATTATTAATTGATCGATAAGTGTCGTGATTGATCGATCAATTGCCAATGATGACGTCAGCCACACACGGGTACCGAACTTGCCACCTCTGGGGCCGAGGCACGGCAGCCTCACCTCTGAGCCACCTCTCCGGGTTGCTAACTTGGCGTTTTTATTTTATTTTATTTTATTTGTCATGGGGTTATTTGTCCTTATGGGGTTATTGTTCAAGTCAAATGTGATTGGAGTCATGGGAAGTCATACATGAGGCAGGAGGCTCTGTCAGTGGGGAATATTCACATGCATTCAATGATAACTTGTTGTTGGTTGTTGTGTTGGGATTTAATTTTCCCTCTAAAAAACTATTCTCTCAAGATGGCTTGAGTATATCACAACATGGTAGAACGTTTCCACCAGAACATAATCATAAATCCATTGAAATTTAATGAGTAACACTAAACTTCCACATTTTCTTTTATATTTTATTTACTTGATCACACTAATGAGCACCAATTTATTGTGTGTGGTTATAAATACAAGGAAGCTAGAATCACTGGAGACTCCCTGTGGCTGCCTTTCACATTTAGTAATCTTAGATAAATCTGTGGAGAATAATGAGTTTAAGTTCAGCATTGACTACATAATAAGATCCTGTCTCAGAAGACAAACAAAGCATGGAGAATGTAGCTGAATTTCTAGAATACTTACCAAACATACACTAACCCTTGGGTTTGATCCCCAGTGCTGAATAAACTAGAAGAGGTAGGTGGCACATGTCTATAATCCCAGCACCCTGGGAGGCATAGGAGGGAAGATTAAAAGTTCAATGTCGCCTTGTCAATTCTTATAGATTCATATGTCATTTTAAATATTCAAGTTCCTATAGGTATATTCGAATGCTACAGGTTCATTGATTGACTCAGAACTTTCAATTACAGAAACAACTTGCAAACAAAATTATTACCGCTATGGATATAGTTAATCCATTTTCAAATATAGACGTTATAATCAAGCATTGTATGGACTTACTGATAGCAAGTTTTATTTTGTTTAATCTGTAAGAATCAACATAGCATCATTTAAGCAGTGCTATAAATGTTACTAGGTTTTCAGTTTGAGCTAGTGGGAGAATATTTGAAATTACATTTGGAGTTGGATAACTTTATGTCATGAGATGACGAACTTGTGTGCAAATTTATAGCCAAATATATTAGTTCTCATTCAGATGGAAAATCCTTGGATTTCTCAATAAGATGTATTCTTATGCAAATCTACTTGTCTAGTTAATGCTTTCTTTACTACTTTTAAGGTGTTGTGATATCAATTAGTTATTCTATTGTTATGCATCTTGTTAGTGTAAGACCTGTCTTTTCCTTGATTAAGAACTTTATTTTTTTTAAACTTTTGTTTGTTTTCTTTTGTTTTTTGATACAGGGTTTTATTGTGTAGTTTTGGTGCCTGTCCTGGATCTCACTCTGTAGACCAGGCTGGCCTCAAACTCACAGAGATCTGCCTGGCTCTGCCTCCCAAGTACTGGAATTAAAGGCCTGTACCACCGCTGCCCAGGCGAACTTTATTATTTTAAGAGGTAGAAAATGATTCTTAATGCCTTTCTAGCATTTATTTTTACTCTGAAGCACTAATTCCTTTCTTTTATCATAATAAAGAATAAATTGAAAATTTTCACAAAGCAAGTGTGAAATGTAAACAAGGAACTCCTGCAAGATTTACTTAATCCTTAATTTAACTTTTTTTGGAACTTGAACACTAGGAATTTGTTTTAAGTTTTTCGAATTTACAGATTGTTTTGATAATTGCTCAGACATTAAGATTTTTTTTTTTAAAGGAGGACATGAATTAAGGAAGGTGATAGCTTGTGGGGACTCTAGGGGGAGATGGAGGTGGGTAACGGTGAATGGATAATGACCAAACTACATTATATAAATGTACGAAATTTTCAAAGAGTAAAACAAAGTATTATTGAAATGATTCAAACCCATGAAACTAATGCCTATTTGAAAAACAAAACTTTCGAGAACATAATGCAATTTTCAGATTCTTCTGTGGATAAACTGTCGTTCTTATTCCACATCTAACATGAAAACAACTTTGAATTTAAAAGAATTTAGTTGAATTCAAATGTTCCACTCTCTGTGGCATTGTGCTTATTTTTCTCTTTTCTAGAACTCCTGTGCTTTGAAGCCTTTCCTCTATCCATTTAATGTGCCTGACTTGTTAAATGAAATTAAGATTTTGGCACATTTACAAAGAGTCCAAGGAACTGCAGTGAGTGAACACAAAGGCCCATGTAAAAAAGAAGTAGACAGTTTGGGTAAATTGTAATGCAAAATAGCTAAAATATACCACGATTCTCTTTGAATGGGGAGAGGTTTTCAGCCAGTTCTAATTGAGGATGTGCATAAAACAAAGACTCCGGAGGCCAGGCTATGACTCTCCTTAGCAGCAGATAAATACATTAGAAATGAATAAACAGAGGAATGTGTCTATTAAAGGTGATGGATGAGCACTTCATAGAATTTCACATTGTAAGCAGTACTGGGGCAGACAAAAGCCCACTATTCAGTGATGTTCTGTGAAACAATACTGTGTTAGCAATTACATGTTTATCACGACCATTTCCCCAGATGGTGTCATTGTCCTTTGGGGACTTACATGCATCCTTTCCCTGAGGTGTTATCTTTCCCACATCTTACTTTCTCTTCCAGATTCGGGTCCTTATTTAGCCTTGCCAATAGACATAGCTCACCATATTTTCCGAGGGCCAAACAGACAAGTTAGACAGTCAAGTGGCTCACAAGAGTCCCTATACACAAAAGAACATATCAATAAGGACCACAGCCAGAGCTGGCAGTACAATGGGATCGAGGATCTTATCTTGACCATAACTCCTCTAAGAGACAACTCTTTATGCCGACTTTGTGTCTGCATGAAGTGCCTTTTGGGGGCATTATTTAAGTAACTCTTGGGGTTTTGTTTGAGTGAAATAGATTTTCAAAACATTAGGAAAGAATCAAGTATTTTTTAATAACAAAAAGAGGCAAACCATTTTTTTAACTTTCTTTTTATTTATTCTTTGTGTCTTTCACATCATGCCTCCTGATCCCCTCCACCACCACCTCCTCCTCCAGAATGAAACAAAATAAAATTTAAGAGAAAAAAAGAGGGTAAAAAGGAAGAAAGGGAAAAATCAACATGGAAACAGCAGTGTGATACAGTAGGTCACGAAGTCAATCCCTTTATCTATACATTGTACATGCAGGCAGGCGTTCATCACAAAGAACCATTGGTCTGGTTCTCTGCTACACCATCGAGGCTGGGCCCTCACTGGGCCTTTTCCTGGATATCCTGTTGCTGCCCTCTGTAGTAGAGATCCTACAGTCCTGAGTCCACAGGACCGAACCCCACTCCTGTGCTCCAGCAGATCACAGATGGGCCGGATGTTGGGGTGGGCCAACACATAATCCTGGTTCTGGATCGGTTCTCTTGCTTTCACGTCATCAAGGCCGGTTCTCTCATACCTACACTCTCAGGACCAGCTCTAATATGTTGTCCAGGTGAGATGTAGGGGCCACTCCTGAGTGCTGCAGCTGATGAGAGTCAGGGATAGCTCTCCTGCTCTTATGACCTCAGGGCCAGCTTTTCCACCTGCCTCAGGTATTGCTGGTGGGGTAGGGCCCCATCCCTGCCCATGCAGCCACATAACAGATGAATAATGGGGACAACTCTCCCATGCCTATAACTTCAGGACTGGCTTGCTCACACCTCTACCCACAGGGTTGGCTCTATTGGGATGCCCAGGTGAGGTGCAGGGTCCACTTTCCTGTGTGCTGCAGCTAGTATGGGGGAGGGTCAGCTCCTTTGCCCACCACAGGTGGCAGGGTCAAGGCAGGGAAAGCATCTTTCCCAGGCCCTCACTGCGACTCATCAGATGAGGGAGTGTGGGCAACTATCCCACGCTCACACACTAAGTGCCTCTGCCAAAAGGGTCATCTCTACTGTGCTGCCCAGGCAAGGAACAAGACCCGCTTTCCCGCGTGCTGCAAATGGAAAGGGGAGAGTCAGCTCCCTCTCCCTCATCTGTTACAGGCTGTGAGAGGTGAAGAGTAAGGGTGTGTGTGTGTGTGGGGGGGCATGTCTCCTCTGCCCACATCACCTCATGACGGATGAATAATGGAGACAGTTTTCCTATGCTCACAACTGCGGAGCTGGCTCACCCACACCTCTGCCAACAAGGTTGGCTCTCTTGTGCTGCCCATGGTGAGGTGCAGAGCCTGTTCTCCGAGTGTCGCAGTTGGAGGTTGGCAGGGGCAGCTGTCTCACTCTTAGGACCTCAGGGCCAGCTCTCCCACTCGCCTGAGGCATTAATGAGAGTAGACGTCTCTTCCCCACCCATGTGCCATACTGCAGATGAGGGGTGGTCCTAGGTTTCCCACATTCAGGTTCTCGGGGTTAGCTCAGCTCATCGCTCATCTGCATCCTTGTGTGTGTGTGTGTGTCTGTGTGTGTGTGTGTGTGCGCATGTATGTATATGTGTATATAAATGCAATTTGTGTAAATATACATATACATTCACATTGTTTCTCTAAAGACATATATAAGACATACATACATACATAATTCACTCATTGCTTTGTTTTTAGGACCTATGATATCTGGCACTTACTGGGAATTCAATAAAAAATATTTTTTAGCAAGCATCTATTGCCTGAATAAACACAAATTAATTTAGAACAGATTCAGCCTTTTGAAAATATTTGGTTCTTTAGAAATATCCAAGATTTTTCAGTATTAAAAAATTTAAAGCTCTGTGTAGTGGCATATACCTACAATCTCAGGATTCTGGTGCTGGGGCAGGAGGATCATGCATTCAGTATTATCATGAGCTATATAACAAGTTCTGATCTAGCCTAGGCCATATAATGATGTCTCAATGAAAGAAAAACAAAATGGAAATCAAGTTACTCTTCTGTAAAACTCAGTCTATTCTATGACTTATGAGCTTTATGGGAAAAATTGGAGTAAGCAGTTGTTTAAAGTTAGTGGTCTTAACCCAATTAAGATACTAAAAGAAAAAAAATATATATATGCCTCCCAGGACTGAATTGTTTAATTTAAAGTCATATAGAGATACACTATTTTTCAAAGGGCATACTATCAATAGCTTAACATCATTCACGATCATATGAATTCACATTCTTCTAAAAATAAACACTTGTTTATTTCTTCCAAAAGTTCTGGTGAATAGCTTGGCATTTGGCTTGAGAGATAAATATAGCTCATATCATTATAGCAATTAAACTATTTCTAAAGATCCATTGAATCCTAGACAAAAAATGTTGGTTTTTATTTGACTTATAATAAAGATTTTACAGATATGGTAAAACTATACTCTATGGAAAAAGCCTGAAAGGCCTTTTAGTGACAGAATTTGTAGCACTGTATGCTGTTTTTGTATTGTTTTATCCCTGTTTTATGCCATTCTCTACTCTTCTTTTAAGGTTTATTGAATTTTTACTGATCACTGAAGCTGCCTCCAGAATCCATTTCTTGAATGTGCCTGGTTTGATGAACTGCTTCTGAGCTTTGACCCACTTCAGTTTTTCTGAACCCATTTGATTGTAGTTCTCTTCATCAAAGCCCTATTTACTTTTCTGTAACTAAATCCTGGCTTTACAGTCAGTCTTGCTTTATGAATGATCTGCCCTATAAGGGCATATCATCATGTCTATTTTGTTCAATACCGTATCTCCTATTATCATTAAAGGGTGAATCTATCTTTAATAAATTGTTGCTAAATTGAAGGATGATGGATTTCCTGAGAATAGAAGTCAGATGCCTGGCATGAATCTTCAGATTTACTGTTCGAGAATCCTTAGGCTCCACTTTGCAAATGTCTTTCTCTCTCTCTTTTTCTTCACAGATGTCTACTCTAAAAACTTATTCTGAAGTTACTGCTTTCTAGACAGCCAAGCCCACTTAGAAACATCATCTACACCTTCCTCGTGTTTAGATTATTCTAGATCTTCTATCTTATCTCCCCTTATCCTTTGTCATCTAACTTACGGGATCTATGGGGCAAGATCGAGTCAGAGTCTCAGGGAGTGATTTTTGTTGTGGAGTTTATCTCAAAGAGAATGGACAGTGTGGCATTTCTTGGTCACAGAAAAATTTTGCTATTACTCAAAACAAAAGGAGCTGTTAGCCCCATGTGATTCTTTATAGTTCCTTAGGACTCAATCCTGAGTTCTGGGCATCATAAGGAATAATTTCTTTGTATATATCCTGATTTTCCACGACAACAGTAAGCATTCAGTTGAGAATTGGAGTTCTTTATTGAAGACATTTTGCATTTCTTCATTAACATAAACATGTGAGTAATACTAACCACACCACAGGGACGAGAAGAAAGCAAAATCACAAAGCAAATATTCCAGACAGACATGACAGATTTGTGCAAGAGTGGACATAAAGCTCTGGGCTCAGAAAAATTGTGTGGGATCCAGGGAATCAGAGTTTC
Source organism: Peromyscus aztecus (assembly GCA_902168405.1). Lineage (NCBI taxonomy): Eukaryota > Metazoa > Chordata > Mammalia > Rodentia > Cricetidae > Peromyscus > Peromyscus aztecus. The sequence goes on from CABHPQ010174680.1 coordinate 27,667, forward strand.
CTGTGAGACCATGTCTCCTAGTAATTTCAGAAACTATATCCCTAAAGTCTCACCAACGAGACACCCTGAGCATGATCTGGACAAGGGCAACAATGGACGTGCTAAAGAAGGAAGCATATGAACCATCAACTCAACATACAACTCTACAAAGAACTGTGGCCAACTAAGGAAAACTGAGAGCAGAAGCAATAGTTTTTACCAGGGTGGAGTACATTCAGGACCAAATGGTCAATCCTGAAAACACACATACAAGCAACATTGTACAGACTGGGAAATATATATATTGGATATACATATGCATGTATCTCTCTATATATACACTATAAAGTGTAGCATTATATATATATAATAAACATATGTATATACAATGCTATATATTTGTTACATGTTAAATATTTATCCATGTTAAGGAAAAAAAGAGCAAGGAAGGATATATGGATAGGGTTTAGAGGGAGAAATGGGAAGGATAAAAGATGTAATTATAATGTATCTCAAAAAGTAAAAGACATAAGAAAAGAATTTGAGACTTAAAATAAGTGTGAGCTCACAGGGCAGTGGGGGTTTGCTATCATGGTTTAAATTAGGCTAGAGAATGTGAAATGTGACGCAGGGGATGGTATTATGGAAAGAGATGAGAGGTGTGGGAAGGTCTGTGTATTACATGCCTTACTTCTATTTTCCGATGAAACTCTCCTCTTAAGGACTATGATGATTGTTAGAAAAAAAAACTTTATATTTTTTACTTAAAAAGTTAAGGCAATTTTTTTTTGATGAGTGTGACTTATTCAGGGTCTTAGAGAACAAAAACAAATAGATAATGCTGATAACGATTGCTAAAACCTGATGAGTGTTAGGAGATGGGAGTTTGATCAAGGATTTTACACTATTTATGCCAGTTCTAACATTGGTATTCTGAAAAAGGGCTATTATCTTCATTTGCAAATGAGTAAGCTGAGAAGATGATAATTAAACATGAGTAGCTATATCAGCATTGCACGCTAGGCCCTTGATTCACAGATGGATCCTTTAAATATAAAGACATGAAGGAAAGGGCTTCATGAATGAGGGAGACCTGAACAGAAGCCAAAAGTTAGGAAAATTCAGGGTTTGTGCTATGAGCAGAGAGTCCATTAAAGAGAGTAGCTGAAAACGTGAAGTGGGGAGAACAGAGAACGGAGATGGAGATGGGAGAGACAGGGATAGGCCCGTGGTAGAAGGCATATTATAACAAAATAAAAAGAAATGGTAACTTTTGGTGTGGACACAACATATGAGGAAATATTCCCCAAATACAATCCTCACAAATGAAAAATTGCCAGGGCCACAGATGTCACCTAGTTCAGTGTTCCAAAACCAAACACTCCACACTGTTCTGGACAAATGCAAGCCCTTGGATTTCAGAGGCTATAAGAGAGAACACAGCATTTCTTAACTTACAGTTCCAAAAGCAGGAAGGGCATGTGGACAAAGGTACACATTTCAAAGACAGGTAAAGAACTTTCCATGATACTGATAAAGTTTCACTTCTTTGAACCTTGTGTTAGAAGGAATATTCGATATGTTGAAATGGGTTAAACAGTATCGCCGTAGACCTTTCAGAAAACGTGTTCACTGTAAATTCTAGGGTTACCTCACTTTAAGAGGATTTGCAACTTTATCCTTGATTTGTTTTTGTTCCCCCAATAAATGGTAGAAACCTTCAGCTTAGCAAGTGATTGACATCAGAAGCAATGGTGTTGAGTTTTTGTGGAAGGGCATTCAGTATTTATTGCTCTATGTACCAAATAACATTATGTCATCTTACAAATCCATTTCAATTTTTTTTTACTGTGTGCATCTAGTTTTGATATTTATCTTGGACCATTTCCTCTTATGCATCTCATTATCTTGTTGATTAATATCATAAATCCGACATGCACTCATTTTGTATTTCCCTAGAGATTTAAAGCCTTCAGTTTGTAGCTCAGAATTGAAATTTGCTTACACTCAATGATACAACTTTCTTGTTGTTCATTGCTTATTTGCCTAGCATGCTGGTCAATATAACATTTAAATTAAGTAGAAGCTGATGAGAAGAGAACATTGCTGCCAGGGTCGTTTTGAGTCATTGTATGATTTCATACATGCAAAATGTGATGGGGTGCTAGAATACATAGCTTAAACACAAAGTAAATAAGATTTAGATGATTCAGTAAATTGTATAACAATATGTAGCAAAAGGGAATGAGAATTCAAATTTAACTCTTATAAATGGAAAGACTTTTGGTTTAATAACTAGACTACATCTTATATGAAAACTTAACTTAAACCTTAATCTACAAGACCCATTTTCAGAGTGGGGCCACTATTAATGCAACATAGTTCAATAGCAAAAAATAAATACAATACAAAATAATTCATAATATCTCTTTGATTAATTCAATAAACAGATACACTCATGTCAATAAGTCCTCATTTTTCCCTGTAAATTAAGTGAAATTAGATCAACTAAGAGAGCTAGAAAAATAATCCAAGTTCTAATAAAAGGTGAGAGAATTTTCTGGTTCATTATGCTGCAGAGTCAATGAGGTCAGCTGGTGCCCACAGTTAAGTGAAAGGGCTGAAATGTTTTCCTGTGTTATCTCTACGCTTAAGACTTGGTTTCTCTGTTTGCATCTTTCTTTCCAGTTTGAGAAAACCAAGTGGTTGCCTCCAGGGAGGATGTGTCTCTGCAGCCAGAACACACATCAGCTTTATAGGCTGCAACCTCCGAGAACAGAAGGCATCTTTGCCAATAACTCCCAAAGAGCTGTCCTAAAAGGCTTCCGGCAATATGTTCCACTTGACTAGACTGTCACATATACTTTTGCTACATTTTCACTTTTTCTAAACCATTTAAGTAATTCCCTTCCAGAAGCATTAGTTCACACAAGTAGACACAGTGGTTAGCTTATCTCCTACCACCCCCTCCCCCCTGCCCCCCACTCCCCATTCTTTCTCACTTTCTTCAAATTCTACACAGAGGTTTTTGGAACAGCCAATTCAATCATAGCATAGCAAAACAGAAGTAAAACTGGAAAAAAAATCAAATTATCTCTAAAACTGACCTTTATGGGTCTATTCTGATTTTGTTTCTCCAAAGGAAGGTTAGGAAAGAATCTGTGTTTCCAGAAAGAGAAGCCATGATGCTGCCTGGGAAGAGACTATCTACAAGACTGTGGACTTGGACAGTGCCACAAAAGGTGGGCTGACAAATTACACTCTGTTTTTGATTCAATATTAACCTGTCCAAACAAGTTGATGTTATTTCTATTTGCTTTAAATTTTTTTCACTAAAATATAATCATATAATTTCCCTCTATTCCTTTTCTTTCCTACACCTCCTCCCATGCTGCCCTCAGCCACCCTCTGAAAAGACATTTTTTTTCTTGTAATTCTGGTTTTACCTCTATTTAAAAGTATATCTAAAGTCCTTCGCTGCAGGGTGAGCTGGTCAGCTCTAGCTCAGTGGTAGGAAATTAATTCTCATGTTTCCAAGCAACAATTTTGTAATCTACGTAAACTGCTCAGCACTTACAGTTTCCTGACACAGAACTATCAGAATTAAACAATGTGAAACATCTTGATTTTTAACTTCTCCAAATTAAAATGTGATGCTTCTATTTTCTGACTTGGTGAATCTTTAAACATATAGGAGTATGTAAGGCATATGATCAGTTAGGTATTTGAGGTTGAGTACTAAGAAAGCCAGGTAGGAGGCCATATGCCAAGACATTTAAAAGGTCATGGTGCACTCTTGTTTTTGCAAAGCCTGAAGAGAACCTATCAATATTAGATGTATTAGAGGCAAAATTGTCATTTCTCAAGAGGTAATGCTATCAGGTTAGATGGCAAAGGAGGAGTCAAGGATAATTTTTTTTTTTCGAAACAGGGTTTCTCTGTGTAGTTTTGGTGCCTTCCTGGACCTTGCTCTGTAGACCAGACTTGCCTCGAACTCACAGAGATCCGCCTGGCTCTGCCTCCAGAGTGCTGGGATTAAAGGCGTGTGCCACCACCGCCCGGCCGAGGATAATTTTTAAAAGTTTGAGCTTGCATAACAAAGAAATATGGTGGCTTCTTTTGTTATTGGTTTGAAATCCAACTGCCTGATGCAATTATGGAGTGTGAAAATTCAGATATTGAGTGCGCAGAGCAAAAACCCCAGAATTTCAAAATATAATGTTCTTGCAATTCTCTGTTAGTTAGAAAACTGGTTGTGCTTTGCTGTTCGCTTGCAAATCTGTGGGCAACAGTCAAATATCCATGCCCAGCATCCATGCAAATGGAAACAGCGTGGATCAGCAGCGGGAGGACTTCATGAACAAGTGTCTCTGTACATTTTTCTTGGATGCTTTAATAAATCAGTTCTGTAGGAAACCTCTGTCCTGGTACAACATCCCCCCTCAAGGTAAGGCAGTCTCTCTCCTCATTTATTACTTGTGTAAGCTTTAACCTCCCTAACTTCCCCCAAGTCAACTTTCAGTGCATTTTAGCTTGATGATTTATGTATCACGTCAATAAATATTTCATGAAAAATATACTTTTTACTCAATATCCCCCGGAGTCGTTTGGGCTTCGGCAAATTTTCCGTTTCCAGGCAGCTGTTCTTTAAACCTAAAATTAAGATGCCTGATAATAAGACAAAAGAGCAATTTCTTTCTTGGCTCCTTACAGCAATGTGATGTTTATATTTTCTCTATAGGAAAGAAAAAAACAAAAACAGCCACTTAGTCCTTCCTTCACCACTTTTATTCAGATGCAAGACAAATTTTCAGTTCTAGCAGGCATCCGTAGAGAATCCCTCATCATGACCTTGTAACTGACCTCTCCCTGTGAACTCAGAAGCAGAGCTGAGTGAGTGTATTTTAAACAGCATGTTTCATTATGCCATTAGATATGACTATAAAATGAGCGCACTATTTAGATAACCCAGATGTAACTGATCTCATGCAAAGCAACCATCTTTGGTTAGTAAAATTGCTAATCAAAATTAGCAATCTCTCAATTAATATTATTTTTACAACTGATAAGGATTATTTTCTGTACCTGATCTGAGGATAAGTCTGAGTTATATTAATAATGACATTTGCTTTAGATTTAGAGTTTATTATCTGCCAGAATCTTCACTTAAATAATTTAAGTATAATATCTCTTTTAATGCATAAAACAACATGTGAGTTTGGCATTCATTTTAATATCCATATTTCAAGCAACTATACTCACACAAATGAACTTTTAAGGGTTCCATCTAATCACGCAGGCTATCCTGTTGACTATTATATTAAATTTACTCTACAATGCCTTTATTTCTTTCTGATTCTTGAGTGTCAGCATTAAAATTGATACTTTGAATGCAACTTAAACACTCTGATTTATTTTTAAGTTTTTGAAAGTATTATCCCACGTCTGTTTATCCCACGTCTGTTTAAGCTGCTTTTGGTTCATAATTGACTGTCTGATTTATGCAAGTCAAAATGTCAGTTTTAGGGTGAATTGAGTGGGTCAATAAAACTGTTTTTATTTTGCTTGGAAAATTTCAACTCCAAGAAAATAATTTTACTTTAATGGGAATTTATTGACAAGAAAGATAAATTACTGGAGAGAAAAACAAATACCACTTCTATAAAGACAATATTATAAAGAGTGTACTGCCAATGATCTGTCAAGTGTGTTTATGAGTGCTATTCTTCTTCAGAGGAGAAAAGAAAGCTCAGTATTAGCTCAAAAATCTTTTCAGTTTCAAATATTGATAATAGGCATTAGAGCAAGAGAGTGATAACTGGCATTATTTTCTGGGTCTGAGGAAGATATTGAGATCTAAATATATGGTAGACCATGAGTATACTACTCAACCATGAAAATACACTTTTTTTGATTCTCCATTCTAAGCATCATTAACCATTGTCACAAGCAAAACTGAGCATGAGAATGATGGAATCGGCATTTCTCAGATGCATCTTACATACTGCAGGCATCTGCAGTTAAGAAATAGTTCAAAACCAAACTTCTATGAGTTTTAATGGGGTTTTCTTTCCTAAGCTCTCTGATGAGAACTTCTGCTCTTACTGTTAAATTAATATTTCTCTTGTCAGAGATTGAGAAGCAATAAACTGTTTCTTTAGTGAAATTATTAAAATATGTATTGTATGGATATCTCTCTCGTTATGAATGTATCCGCATTTAGTCAGTCATAATAATAGTTTTTCTTACATTAAATTATTCAGACTTGAGATATTGGTTTCAGTGTGTAAAGTTATGAGGTATGTTTAATAATCTTTGCAGATGAAAATCTTGAAAATAATTTTGAGTTACAAGGATTTGGTTCCTATTTGAGCTTAGTACAGAGAAAATGTAGTTGATGCGATCACTGACCTTAACATATGAGCTCTTTTATAAGCCTGGAAACTAAGTAAAAATCAGAAAAGATATACACGTGATTATAAATTCCCATAAGGAAAAATTTCAACGTTTACAATGACATACAGCAAGATAAAGTGTTGTTGTTACTCCAGGGTGCTTTCTTGTGGATCTGGCAAAAGAGGTATGCTAAAATTTTGTCACACACTCATGCAGGTAGACTGTGAGGTGGTTTTGTGACATGATTGTTTCTTTTGATGGTAGACTGTCTTAGTTATGAAGGGTTCCTGTCTTTTGTAAACCACAAATTTATAGAATGAGGATGGATGGTAGAAACTATTCTTAGCTTTTCCTACTCTCTTTCAGGAGTGATTTTTTTCACTTGTCCATTAATTAATGGACAAGTAAATTAAAAATGTACTATGCATTTACTCTGTTCTACTCACACAATTAGGAATATATTTCTTGTGACAAAGAAAAATGCTGTTCAATTTGCTTTGTGGCTCTGTTTTAGACTATTTCCCTTAATATATGAGAAGTCATATATATATATATATCGTCTTTGAGTGTTTTCATTATTTAGTCACTAATTGTATGTGCCTTTTTATTTTATGGAGGACACACAGACCATGGTACCTATGTAGAGTTCAAAAGACAACATGGGAGAATCGTCCTTTCTCTGTGCACCAGATGAGTCCTAGAGTTCAAACTCTGCTTTATTCAGACTCGGGGGCAAGCACCTTTACCCACTGAACCATTTCACTGGACCACTTTTTACATATTTCTACTACTGGTTTTGATTACTATTCTCTTCCACTTCTTCTTTATTACTTTTATTTTCTGTATTTGAGTATGTTGGCTGCTTGTGTATCTGAGCACCACATGCATGCGGCTCCCAAGCAGACCAGAAGAGGGCATCAGATCCCATGGAACTGGAGTTACAGATGGATGTTAGCCAGTATGTGGACACTGAGAATTGAACCCTGGTCCTCTGGAAGAATAGACAGTACTCTTAACTAAAGAGTCATATTTCCTGCCTCTGATCCACTTTTGAATCTCCGAAGAACAATTGTGACACCCCCCCCCCCCCACCGCTATACAAATAGTCTGTTTTCTTCATAGTGCATAATTCCATGGTTGCTTTAGTTACCATCTTGTCAATCATTATCAGTGTTCTCATTTTTATAGCAATAGAAAACAATACATTTAATTGTCTTGGGTCTTAGCCACTTCTCTTTAATTAGCTTGAAGAAGATTTGTACAAAGGTTTACTATATTGTTAATATCAATATTTCTTCAAAGGACAGGCATGCTTGACAAAGATTCACAATTCTAAGATAAAAATTGACATTCTAATGTACATTCTCTTACTATTTCATCGCACTGAATATAAATAAGCTAAATTGGAAGCTAGGAGACAAGGAAGAATTGTTTGTGACTTAGCAATGTAGACACAAGAACTTCCATGGAAAGTGGACCTTTGTATAATATGATGTATTTAACATATAATTTAACATGAACAAATATAAAGAAGCCTTTAGTTGTGATTAATAACATTATCCAAATTGACGATGAACACTAGAATAAAAATGTGAAAAATGACTTGATAATATCAATAAAAATTTGGACTTGAATTTCAGATAATGTAATACTTCTTAAAATTCAATGTTGGGTGGAAATAGTTTTAATATGTTTTTATTTAAAGTTGAATAGTTGGTTTGAAAATAATCTGTTGGGCATGTCTGCATTTTGTACTCAATTGGTTCAGAAATAAAAACAATAATTTGTGTTTTATTAAAAAACTCTTGAGGACTTGGCAAAATATTTTCTCCAACTGAAGTTTTGAATAGAATATGGTTTACAGAAAATGTTTCTTCTTGATTTATAGACATTATCCTTGAATATCTTGAGGGCATATCACATTTTTCTTTTGCTTGAATACTACAATTTGGTGCACATATTTTCTATTATAGTAAATACTGAAATGTGGCTTTGAAAATCCGATCAGTTTGAGTAAAATTGAGATTCCACTTATTTCTCTAAGTAAGACATAGGCCATGACTTCTGTCTGTTGACACAGAGACTTTAGGGAAACATTCCTCCCTCCCCACCCCACCCCTGCACAAACACCGTGTTGCTTATTCTACTTCAGTGATTATTCTGTTAGAGTCTAGTCTTCAGTCACTATGACCAAATGCTTACTAGAAATGACTGAAAGGGGAAAAGGGGGTTATTTGATTCATAGTGCAAGAGGTTTCAGCTCATGGTCATCGGGCTTTGGATGTGCGGTTGTATGATGAGCTGATTATTGCAGCAATGGGAATGGGTAATGGAGCAAAGCTGCTCACCTTGTAGATGCCAGAAAGCAAAGAGACACCTCACCTTTGCAACAAAGTCCTTCACTGAAACCCATTAGGCTCTTCATAATTGAATAAATACAATCATGAATATAGAGTTCTTATGATCAAATCATGTCACAGAAGCCTTGCCTCTGAATACTGTTGTACTGGGGAATAAGTCCTTGGAAACATGTTTTATTTTATTCAAAATACAAACCAAGACAATACTTGAAATAAATGAAAACTCATAACTCATGTATAGAGGTATATGCATAGAGGCACATTCCTTGCCAGATAAATATATACTTGGAAGAAAATAGGCTATCATTTGGTGGTGACGGAGCATAAGAGTATGAAGATCCTGGAGTGGGGAGAAATAGATCAAAAAAGACAGAAATGTCTCCTAAGTTTGCTTTATGTTTAAAGTGGCAAAGGAAGAGAATTTGTTGGATTAATATGAAGGCCTGAAAATGAACTACGGTAGCATATCTGTAAGGATGGCCGACACTGTTTTGTCTTATTTCTATACGTGCAAACTTCATCTTCCATCAAGGAAGAGTTTGCATCTCTTAACGTTGGAAACTTTTCTCTTTATAAAGAATTTTTGGTCCTACCCAGGAGGCTGTGTAGAGAGAGAGAAGACATGGCGGGTGAGACTTTAAGAAATGTAATCAGTCTCTGGTACATAATAAATCCAGCCCAATCAAAACTTAGCATGAGAATCTCACGTGAGGAAGTGATGCTTTAATTAAGTCTGTCAGTAGTCCAAACATTCAAGACAGCGACCTGGGTAGCAGAGATGAGTCACAGAACCTTTTTAGGCACTTCCTGTGGTGGAGGCAGGTATCTTTTACTTTTAATACACAGATCCCTAGCTGAGTTGGAACTCTATTTCCAAACCCGAGGCATAACAAAAAACATGACTTCATACAGGACTAACTGAATGGAACTTTAGAAAGTGTTATTTTGATTGAGTAGAAGGCTATAAATTGTTGCAGCTACAAATCTCATCATCTGTAAAGAAATTCTGCCTAAACCTACACATGTACAACATTTTTTTTTCCACCAAGAAATGGAGACTATTTTCTCTTCCCTTGGGTTTCTATTGTCCTAGTGACAGGCTTTGAGAAATTAGATGTGGCAGAAGAACAGCAAAGCAATTTCTTTCTTTCTTCTTCTTTTATTTTTTTATATTGGCTTTTGGCTGTTTTAATTTCTATTAATATATTAATTATACATGTTAATTAGGTTCGGTAGATTTCAAACATACACACTATTAAATTAATTAAATCTAATCATCCTTCTTCAGCTCTTTGACCCTTTCCAAGCTCTAGAAATTAACCTTTACTTTCAGGTCTTTTTATTTTTATTTTTTTAAAGCTTCCACACAAAAAAGCATTTGGCTGGTTAAGCTTTTAGGTATTGAGCAGCACAGTTCAGCTGAGAGCCATTCAGATATGAGGACACAGAGGCTTCCAGTCTGAGGAAACAAGATCAGCTGAGAAGTTGACCAGGTGAGGTTAGCTGTGGCTTGTTCTGTCTCTCTGATCTTCCAGAGTTCACCCCAATACCTGGCCCAGATTTGTTTTTATTAATAAGACTCTCTAAGATTCATGCTACAGAGAGAGAATATGTAGTTCCTTTCTGTTCCTGTCTCATTTCATGTAACATAATGTCCTCTGGTTCCTATATTGCAAATGACAAGATCTCTTCCTTAATTGTGGAATAATACCCCAATGTGCATTTTCCTTTTCCATGTATATGCTGCTGAATGAGTCTGTGATTCCCGAGTCAACGTCTCAAGAGTTCTTTCACATTCGTGTGTTCAATTTCATGAAAAATGCATTGTACATGGAGATATTTGAAAAACCCTTCTAAGATGTTTATACCTGCTCATGGAACCCTTTTCTCCCTACTGAGTTGCTTCATCCAGCCTTGATATGTGGGTTTGTGCCTAGACTTGTTGCATTTGGTTATTCCTTATTTAGTTGATATCCCTGGAAGGCCTGTTCGTTCCTGAAGGGAAACAGAGAAGCAGTAGATCTCTGAAAGAGGGGAGGCAGGGAGTGGGAAGGGTGAAGCAGTGGGGGAAGCCAGGGAGTGGGGAGAGTGGAGGGGGGAGGCTGTTTGTGGTCAGGAGGTGTTGTATGAGAGAAGATAAAAGAAAAAGAATTTGAAAAAAGGGAATACTTAGATGACCAAGATACATGAGGATAGAAACTGAGTAGTGGAGAACTTGGCTGCCCCAATTGGGCAATTGGATCCTAACCTCTATATACGTAAGGCCAAGATGTGCCATACCTCAGGAGAGCCACATTAGCCAGCACCAAATGCTATAGAGGAGTTCAGGATACTGAGTCCTGCCTGAGTGTATGACGAAAAGAGCCATGAGGAAAAGAATGAGAGATGTTGTTTTGAATCATTGGTGTTTGTTAGGTAGTACAGATCATTGACTCATAAGACAATCAGCCTGGCCGGATGTTTGTGGCGCACGCCTTTAATTCCAGCACTCAGGAGGCAGAGCCAGGAGGATCTCTGTGAGTTCGAGGCCAGCCTGGACTACCAAGTGAGTTCCAGGAAAGGCGCAAAGCTACGCAGAGAAACCCTGTCTCGAAAAACAAAAAAAAAAAAAAACAAAAAAAGACAATCAGCCTGATTAGAGGATTTGTATAACTTATGGCATCTTCCTCCAATCCTTTTTAGCACATTCTACACTCTGTTTTTGTGCTTAAAAGTTCTACTTATTACAAAAGTGTTATTATTGGGGCTACAGAGAACACTATACTAAATTATTTATTACAATTAACCTGGTAAATGACACTTTTGCCTTTGTTGATTACATGGCTAGTTTGTCTTGGTAAAGCAGTCAACCTTCTATCCCTGTGTCTACTGATAGTCTATATTCCAAACGCTTGCTGAAATAAGTAGTTATTTGTTGCATAAAGCTCTTGGTGAACTTATGAAAAAGGAGACCTATTAGTGACAGTATTTTGTACTTATTTAGGAGACTTTTGTTCATGATTTATTCAGATACAAATTTTGTCTACATAGCTAGTCATCACTTCTAGTTTGTTAGTAGAAATCCTATTCCAGTGGCTACATGAACACTCAAAGACCATTCTACATTTGAAGATGATAGTGACTGTTCTGATTGTATTCTAACTAGGAGACTATGAAGCAAAGATGTGAGGATGTATGTTTTTTAGGAATTATGGGGAAGGGGTAGAATTCATATTTAAATTTTTTTTGCTAGCTGGAATATATACTTATTTTCTGGAGGTCAGGCAATGATTGTGAATCATGAGGGTCAAGCCATGACTTAAGGATGAAAGCAATAAGCTATATGATATTTATTTTCTAAAAACAGTCATGGGGCTTTATTTTAGTATAAGGCTGAGATTAAAGTGAAATGAAACCTTTAATGGGTTAAGGATGTCCATTGTGTTACTACATGTTACTAACAAAGATTTGTTCTTTCTTGTGACTGTTTAACTCGTCTGATTTCACCTCTTGACTATACCTTGGCCTTCCTTGCTTTCCTGTCATTGATGGTTCAGAATGGCTTCCCCCACCCCCCACTTTTTTTGGTTTTCCCATACAGGGTTTCTCTGTGTAGCTTTGGAGCCTGTCCTGGAACTCACTCTGTAGACCAGACTGGCCTGAAACTCACAGAGATCCACCTGTCACTGCCTCCTGAGTGCTGGGAGTAAAGGCGTGGCCAGCATTTCAGAATTGCTCATTTTTAATAAGAACCCTGCTAAGTAAGTTTAGTAAGAATTAACCCCACCACATCATTGTATATTATCAGTCTTGATCTCTAATTGGGTACCCTTTTTCTATACCTTTTATGTGTAAATCATTGAGCTGGTTTCAGCAAGAATCCTGGTAAGTCAGTTTGGAAAGAATTCACCTACCTTTGATGTCCGTTCTTAATAATTTTCCACACATTTCCTGTTCTTATTCTGCTAGTTCACAGTATCTTATTCCCTTATTGCAATAGCTTTGACATCCATTGTAATTGTATTGAATAAAATTTTCTTTACTCTTTTAACAAGTGTCAGAACATTTTTTTTCCCTCTAACACTACAGACTTAATATTTCCTGAATCAGGGAACTTCCTAAAAAATAACTCTGCAGATATGTGTTCAGGCATTGAGAATAAGTTCAGGAGAAGTTTTATATGCTTTTGTATTAACTATTTCATTATTTGGACCAGTTGAGACAGTAAATTTATGAATCATCATCAGTAAGGAATGAGTTATTCTTTTGTTAATGAGGGAAGAAAATTATTGGGACACGTATATCTTTAAAAAGATTTGTTTATTAATGTAGATAGGTGGTATGTGTATAGGTACATATTTGTGTGTGTGTGTGTGTGTGTGTGTGTATGTGTGTGTGTATAGATGTGCATGCATGTGATTATATGGGCATATCGAAGCTAAAGGTCAAAGGTGAATATCTACCTTAGGAGTTCACCTCCTAAGTTTTTGAAAAGTGGACTCACAATGAAGTGAGAGCATATGGATTTGGCTAGATGGTTGCCCAATAAGTTGCAAGTATCCTGCTGTCTCCATTCTCAAGCACTGGCATTGCAGAGGTTTGCTAACTGTGCCTGGCTTCTATGTGAGTACTGGGGAATCTGAACTTAGGTCCTCATTCTTGCATAATGTGTTGCTGACTAAGCCGCCTCCCAACTGCTAGATTTATGTTAGTATCTACATTTTCTGCATCTGGCTTTTCCTTTAAAAAGGAAGATATATTGGTCTTTTACATATTGTGGGAGTTACCAGAAATTGAAAAATATATGCAGAGAAAGTGCTTTTGTTTGTATATCAGACAAATTTGAAAGATCCCTTATAACATTATCTACTAGACCTGTGCCTACTGTTGGGTTAGTTGCAAAACTTTACTTCAGCATAACCATCAATGGAAGACAAATAGGTCTTGCTTTCAATATTCATTTTACCACTGGAATTTCTTTTTGTGCCTTTTCTTTTCCTTCTAGTTTATCAACTTTCAATTGTTAGAGCCTTGTCATAGGCACTTTTCTACTGCTGTGATAAGACACAATGATTTGGGGCTTGTAGTTTCAGAGGGATAGGAGTTCAGCATTGCCATGATGGTGATCATGGCAGCAGGCAGACTGTTATGGCATTGGAGCCGTTGAGGAAAACTCACGTATTGACCCACAATCAAGATGGAGAGCACATTGGGGATGGAACCAGTCTTTTAAAACTTGAAGTCCATCCACAGTGACACAATTCCCCCAACAAGGTCACCCTTCCTAATTCTCCTGAAATAGTTCCATCATCTGGGACCAGGTATTCAAGCATTTGAGCATATGGGGACCATTCTCATTCAAAGCACTGCAAGCTTTGTATTTCATCTCAAAATAGTCAAGACCCTGGGTTGTGCCACAAGGAACCCTGGAGAGTGAGTAATTCAGTCAGTCACATTTAAGCAAGGTTTTGTTTTACATAATTTCTAAATAATTGAGAAAACAGCTTCCTTCAGAAACATTTAGAATTCTTAGAAGAAATTATAATTTTATAACCCCCCAGATTTTAGTATATTAATTTTTTAAGTGAACATAGACTCATATATATGTGTGTGATATCTATCTATCTATCTATCATCTATCTATCTATCTATCTATCTATCTATCTATCTATCTATCTATCTATCATCTCTCTCTCTCTCTATCTCAGATTAAGAGAAACATCTAGATGATTCTTTAGATGCTAGAGCAGGTTTAATTTGTATATTACTGAACAAGGCATGACTTAATTGAATTCCACTGAAAAAATTCTTTTAGAAATACATCTTGAAGCTGAGAAGTTGTGGTGCATGCCTTTAATCTCAGTACTCAGGAAGCAGAGGTAGACAAATCTCTGAGTTTAAGGCCAGCTTGGTCTACAGAGCAAGTTCTAGGATAGCCAAGGTTAAATACAGAGAAACTCTCTCTCAGGAGAAAAAAAAAGAAAGAAGGAAGGAAGGAAGGAAGGAAGGAAGGAAGGAAGGAAGGAAGGAAAGAAAGAAAGAAAGAAAGAAAGAAAGAAAGAAAGAAAGAAAGAAAAGATAAAAAGAAAGAAAAGCAGTGCATCTTAATATTTAACTCCAGACATGTGTGGTTGTTAGGAAGGAAAACCAAAATTCCCCATACTGCTTTTTCAGTAATAGTGGAAAACAAAAACAAAAACAAAAACAGAAACAAACAAACAAACAAACAAAAAAAACTAATTTATGTTTCAAGTAAAGAAAAGTTCATAACAAGTGGGCTTTAACTTCTCATCCATGACTCTCTGGATAACGTCTTTCTTAGGAGAGTTCGATGGGAGCAGAATTTCTTTGTGTAGCCAGCCCTTAGCTTTACCTTCAAGCCCTGTTTCAGCCTCCAGGTGCTGAGCTTAGAAATGTACATGACTATGGTCCAGAATGGGTCATTCATATTTTAGAGAATTCTTTTAAAAAGATTAGTTAATTAAAAGGAATAATTAATTATTTTATGTGTCTGAGTGTTTTTGCATGCATGCATTTCTGTGCATGTGTGTGCCTAGTGCCCTTGCAGGCCAGAAGAGGACCTGGCTATCCTGGAACTAGAGTTACAGACAGTTGTGTACCACCATGTGAGTACTAGAAATTAAACGTAGCCCTCTGGAAGAGCAAGCAGTGCTCTTAAACCCCGAGTCAGTTTTCCAGCCCAAGTTTTAGGCAGTTCTTATGAACAGACACAGATACATTTTTTGAAGTTAGGAAAGAAATTTCTACTTTTCAATTTATTATAAGACTAGAAAATTATATAAAAGGAGAATAGAGAAAAGTGATGAGAAATTTTGAGCCAGCTCTATTGAAAAAAATAGGTTAATGTTGAGATTGCCTTGTTAATTGTTTTCATTTCTTTCAAACATATTTTCATCGCTTTACAAATCAGATGAAATAATGTAGTCCTGAAATGATTATATAAATAAACTTGTTTTTTTTTTAAATTACTTTGGGCTCATAGGACAAAATACTACAGACTTGTAGTTATAAAGTAGAGAAATTTATATCTTACAATTCTACAGTCTGGGAAGATTAAGATGCTAACAGAGTTAGTATCTGGTGTAGTTTGATTTTTTATTTTCTCCAAATGCTACCTCCTTGATCTATCTCACCAGCATAGGGATGCATGGGCTCCTTAGCTGTGTTTTTCTCAGGCACTAATGCCACCCATGAAGATTCAGTTCCTCATGACTGAATCACCTTGCAAAAAGACTCTGCCTTCTAATGTCTTCACATTAGTGAGTATATTTCAACATAGTGAGTATTGAGGTAACAATAGCAACCCCTTTCTGCAAATTATTAACCTGTACCATTAGAATTCTAATTTTGTCTTCTTTGCATATGTGTGCAGCTTTTCATATTATTGAGATGTGGAATGGGCAAGACTTTTGAATTTTGTTTTTAAAGAGTGCATGGTGTGGGGAGAGTGCCTCTTTGTAACTGTTTTTATTTTTTTTTTATGACTGATTTACAGACAAAATGCTGTAATTTCTTATTGCCGCTAGCTGTGGTGTGGGATTTACCCATTCATTGTTCTTTTGAAAGCTTCACTTCCTTCAGGGAATGTGTTGATTTCCCAGTCCCTGAACATATGCTGGAAAAAAAAATGCACTCTTTAATTTCTTTTACATTTGTGGAGCTTATCACACATGAAACAATTGTTTCATGAACTCAAATGCTGAAGTAAAGTTAGAAATTAAGCCATATATATATATATATATATATATATATATATATATATACACA
>CABHPQ010174681.1:0-54670 GCA_902168405.1 Peromyscus aztecus
AAATAAATGGCCTAGTAAAATTATTATATGACATGCTTTTCTGATAGGCAGTTGAGACATTGCTAATTATTTTCCCAGAAGTAGCAAGCTGTAAAATAAGCTCATTGCTCAAAATAGCATACACATGGGAGCTACATGCACATAGGAGTTACTGGCTTACTTGATCTTGTCTAATAGCAAAATATTTATTACAAATTATGTATTTATTGTATATATGCACACTTGCATATATATGAAAGTTTGTATATAAAAGCTTTATAACTTGATGTCTCAGTGTTTGACTTAGTACTTCATACAGGAAACACAGACAGTAGTTTAGATTCTGACTGATCTGCAACTCTGTGGTACCTAGGAAACAAAATCAGCTTAGATATCTATCAACTGTTGAATTGATAGAAAAAATATGGTTTTATACTTCTGTAAGTAATGAAAGTATTAAATTTATAAGCAAATAGATGGCACTTGAAAAACATACTGATGTAACCCAAGCACAGAAAAACAATGCTGCATGCTCCCTTTCTTATGTAGGTCCTAACTTTGACTCTAGTGTTTTGCAGGAGACCCTAGGATCAATCTGCAATACTGTGCTAACTAATTAGTTAAATGGCTGATTGGCTATTATCAACTAACAAGGAATTTCTAGGATTTATCTTGACATAACTAATACAATCAGCAAAAACAAAATAGAGAATGTTTTAAAAAATCTATTGCTTCATTTCAATTTTTATTTTTTCAGTATAAAGCTTTGCATAGTTAAATGTTTCAATCATTGCATAAATATAGTTCATTTGCAACATTTACTCAAAAATTCAGTGTGGACAATTTAGAAAACCAGCTGTGTATTGGATAATTGAATCTGTTTAAATATGGAATTAGTTATTCAAGCATTACAAATTCCCATTAACACACGATTATAGAATGTGCTATATACCATAAAAACAAGAGCTAAGACACCAGAACACTTAAGTTGGTTATTTCTACAAAGATCTTCAATTTCTCAACTTTTCTATAATTTTTTAAATAAAATACTTCCCTTTTAAAATTTTTGTTATGTATTTTTTATGAGTTCTGTGCCTATGTGTATACCTGCAGGCCAGAAGAGGGCATCAGATCGCATTATAGATGTTCATGAGCCACCAGATGGTTCCTGGGACTTAACCTCAGGACCTCTGGAAGAGCAGCCAATGGTCTTAACAGCTGAGCCATTACTCCATCTCCCCGTAATTTTATAATATTACTGTTATTGTCATAATATTAGCTATGCTTAAGAAATCATCTAGATGTATTTAAAAATGATAATCTACAGCAGTGGTTCCCAACCTGTGGGCTGTAACACCTTTGGGGTCTCATATCAGATATTCTCCACACCAGATATTTACATTACAGTTCATAACAGTCGCAAGATTGAAGTTATGAAGTAGCAACGATTTTTTTTATGATTAGGAGTCACCATAATATGAGGTAATTAGAAAAGAACTATGAAGTAATATTAAAGGGTCACAGCATTAGGAAGGTTGAGAACCACTAATCTACACTATCCTGGATGGATGGTGTGGGAGAGAGCAACATTAAATTATTTGCAGGCTGTTACAATCTCAACAATCAGTTCTTCATAACACTCAGGTCTGTTGAAAGGTCTCATGACTGTATTACGTGCATGAGGTATTCTAGCAATGTAGAAGAAATTTATTTACACAATTGTTTTTTGGAAACTTTCCCTTTAAAGGACAAGGGATTTTATTCAGAGTTTCACAGAAAGAAGCATGGAGTACTTCTGGAATTGAAGTGAAATGAAAATGGAGTCTGTGGGGCATGCTTGACTAATTCAGTACAAAACCAGATTTAATTAGTCAATTATATAATAAACATCAGAATTCATAAACAGCGCACATCTGAGTGTGTTGAATAAAAGTTGCAAAATTGCTTATCATAACGGGTGATTTAAACAGCATTAAAGATATGTAAATGCAAAATAATTACATTAGAACTTTAAGGAGGAAAAAGGTAATTAAAAAAGAACTATGAAGTAATATTAAGTTGCTTCCCATTTGAAATGCACTAATGATATTTTGGGAGAAGATTACTGTAATTTAAGTCTCTTCAGCAGCTAAGCTGCAATTTGACTGGTTCTCCCCTCTCCCCTTTTGAATTTGGTAAAATATAAACAGTTAAGGAATTTGAGAATTTATTATGACATCTGCTTGATTTCAAAGGGGTGTTTTGCAGAGTTCTGTCATTTAGTGTTATTTGTATGTACAAGATTTCAGGATTGTCCACTTGGTTCTTGATAACCAATTAGGGGATATGTCCCTGGGGAAGACACCTCTCTCTCTCTCTGTCTCTCTGTCTCTCTCTCTGTCTCTGTCTCTCTCAACATCTCTCTATCAGTAGTTGTTAACTGCTTGTACTTCTTTGTCTAGGTGTGGGGCCTTGTGAGACATCCTCTTACCATTATGGAATATTTATCGATGGTATTATTTTGTTCTTTTTTTTATAGATTGCTACATGGTTGTGTTACTATGGGTAAAGCTTTTCTATCATTCCTAGGAGGCACAATCTCATAGGAGACCTCTAGTTCCCATGACTCTTAATCTTTCCTCTTCCTTTTCTGCTATAGTCTCTGAGCCTTAAATGCAGGGGTTCAGTGGTAGAGGTAGTGACTGGGCTCCTCACAAACAGTTTTTCTCTGTGTTTAACCAGTTGTAGTTTTTGTGATGATATTGATCTGCTACAAAGAAAAACTTCTCTGATGAGGGATGAGAGCTATACTTATCTGTGGGTAGCTTTAAGGATAAATATTTAGAATGCAGTTAGAAATTATGCTAGTATATAGACATATAATATATGTCTAGTATAGTGATAGTACTATGTTCTCCTCTCAATTCCATGACCTCACTAGTGGCCACCATCTCAGTAATTGGCTAGGTTTCCTGTTTTAGGCCTGATTTCTCTCCTGTTGGACAAGCCTTATATCCAATGAGAAAGAGCTCTTGGTTACTGTGAAGTTATGCGTGCCACTTTCGGGTCTTTGGGAGTATCTTTGTAATTGTTAAAGTTCATTGTTCACAACCGATTAAGACTATTGATATATGATTCATTTATACTATATTTGAAGATACCAATACATATGAAATTATTCCAGATTTATTTGGATATATTTATTTTGAGATTATGTATTTATTATGCCTTTTCACTCCCTTGCATAAACCATTTGCTATGTTAATCTACTACAGGTTTAAAAACAGAAATAACAGGTTTATTCATCATGTTAATTTATTTTCCAAAACCAAACTCAAATCATCAAATTGACTTATTTCCTACATTTTCATGCACCTTTAGCCCACATTATTCTGTTACCTCACAGGCTGTATATTATATTTTTTAAAAGTGCTTTCCATGTAGCTAACGATGCCTTGAATTCTTGATACTCTTTCCTCCACCTCCAAATACTGTGGTGACAGTCCTCTGCACTGTGCCTGGCTGTAGTATTTCTTTCTGAAAAATGTTTCTCTTTTGTAGCTGTTCATTATGAATCACAGGCTGCTTGTGGCCATCAGTGCTGCAGACATGGGAATCATGAGTTCAAGAGAGACGTCACCTGTGCCTTTTGTCTGGCATCAACCTGGTTACATATTATTATGCTGTTTCATGGATTGAATAAGAATCTTGAATTACAGAATCCCTATACAGTTATACTTTGTAAGATAAAGAGATACTTTCAGGATGCCACCAAGAAATCTGCAGTATGGCTAAAATAGATTTCAGTGTCTTAAGGTACAGTTTTCTCAAACTTGGAGATGAAATTTAGAAGCTATTTTTTTTAATAGTAGAGGAAATGACACTTGTCATAGGAGTCAAGAGTTAAAGTTCCTGGGTTAGATTTTTATTTTCCCTCCAAATATCCTTTATATGGAAATTCTGCACTTCCCTTTTCTTAAGTAGATGTACCACTAATGAAAAGGAGCATGGTGTTCATGGACATGTTATATTAATCAACATGGAGCTGTCATGCATCAGCTTCAGTATCAAAGTAGAAAGTAACTGAGTATATAAATATGAGCTTTAATTTCTCAACTTTATTGGCAAAGGATTATATTTGTTTTTACATCATATATCACTGGATAGCATTAAGTATATTATCAAGCAATTAATAAATGTAGACTGCCTCACGATTTATTCACTTTATTTCTCCATGATATGAACTCCATACTGAATTTCAGTGTAGCTAAGGGGAAACAAAAGAGTAGTTCTGGGAAGACTAACATTCTCATTGTTTTGGAAGGTATTTACAGCCAATTTCCAGGAAACCAATGGGAATAAACGTCCTGTTTAGCATTTGTCAATTAATCTCATACTGTTTAAACCATAGTTAACAATCACAAGAATGTGTTGTGGTGAATGTAGAGAGGGAAAGAAATATTTTCATTAGAATTTAATATCTAGGACACCCTATAGTGATATTTTATTTGTACTGAAATGTGATTTGTATGTTAATAAATAAAGTTGCTGGGGTTAGAACTATTAGCAAAGCCATAGTGAAAGCTGGGTGGTGGTGGTGCACGCCTTTAATCCCAGCACTTGGTAGGCAGAGCTAGGTAGATCTCTGTGTGTTCAAGGATACAGCCAGCATTGGAGACACACGCCTTTAATCTCAATACCAACCATAGAAGACCTGGAGGTCTGTACAGACAGGCAGTGATGAGGTAGTCATGTGGTTGGGTTTACAACCAATGAGAAGGCAGAACAGAAAGTCTTTATAAAGACAAACACACAGGAAGTAGCTCTCTTTGTGGAGAGGTACAACATCAGTGGCAGGAAGGGTAAGGTTTTTAATCTCAGCTCTTAGCTATCATTCTCACCTCTTGGCTTTCTTCTCTGAATTGACTCTGTGTTTCTTATTTAATAAGACAGTTACACCTACAACACCCACAAATGAGACACAACAGATACTATGACTTTGAGAACAAACATAAGAGTAAAATCTAAAATAGTTTAAAAGAGATGATTTGGGAGTATGTATTAACTTATGTTTAAATTTCAGATTGTAATAATGTAATGATGTGATTATTCATCAGATCTTATACCTGTACATGTACCAGTTGTATCATCAGACTCATGAACTGACTCACACAAAGAAAGGAAGTAGTCATTTTTTGGACAAAGTCTAATGCTTCAATGAAACACTACTGACAATTTATCATCAAATACCATTAGGTGCAAAGTGGATGTTTTTGTATCTCTTGTCAGAAATTACATTCACTATTTTGTTTCTTATAGCTGTGATAAAATTCTATAACCAAAAAAGCAACTTGGTGCAGTGGGGCAGTATTTCTTTGTATACTTCCTGATTACAGTCTGTTATTCAGGGAAACTGGGAGGAACCTAAGCAGAGACAGGGAGTCTGCTTACTTACTGACTTTCTCCCCGTGGTTTGCTTACCTTGCCTTCTTATACCACCTAAGACCAACTGTACAGAGGTGGCATAGTCTGTAGTGGCCTGGGCATTCTCACACCAATCATTAACCGAGAAAATGCCCTTGTAGACTTGCCTACAAGTCATCGGATGGTGGCAAACCTAGATTAAGGCTCCCTCTTACAAGATGACTAAAACTTGTAACAAGTTGTCAAAACATCTAACAACCACATAAATCAATTCCCTGAGCTAATTGAGACTGACACAGGTTGCTTTCCAATTTAGAAAGCTCTAAGTAAGATTATGATTAAAATTTTATATGCTACATCTTTGCATTCATCTTTGAGAATTTGCTTAGCTTCATTATCATTTGTGGTGGACTTTTAAAGCTACAGAGGATGGTTATTCTAACATCACATTTTGTATGATGGATAATTTATTTTAAGATATTCTATACATCCTGAGATAATTGTGAATGTTAATTTGCATAGTGACCCTGGTTCCTTGCACCAAAACAATAATGGAAAGCTACCAGCAAAGAAAAACTACTACATCAATTATAGACATGGTATATCATCTTTAATTTATCTGATTGTCAGTAGTTCACTCATAGATGAAAACCGTCTCCCTATCTCCCACTACCAGGCCACAACTAGTTTTCAATTTGCTGCTGTGGTTGAGAAATAATTTTTGTACAGATCATTAGAATTTAACATACGAACAGGAATATATTCTTTACCTCACCACTGCCAGCTCCCAAATCTTATTTCTTTATTAAGTTAATACCTCCTTGAACTTAAAGAATTTAAATAACTACATTTTTTTCTGATATTATCATCAAAACAGGTTTTATTGTGTGTTATTTTTGCTTCCAATTTGATGAATTTCATTTTTTTCTCAAGAATCTTCCTGGATCCCTATTATTTTTAAATATCTTTTAACTTGTGAATCAAAACCCTTAGTCTAGCCTTAAACACACAGAAAGTAAAAATGATTCAGTATTCATAAAGTACCTAAGGTGATGATGATGGCAGTAATGAGAGATGATGATGGTAACCATGACAATGATAATGCATCCTGCTAGTGAAATTACATTAACAGAAATTGTATTCCTCTTAACGTAATATTTTGTGATATACAATGGTATATAATACCTATACATATAGTTAAAAACATAAAGAAACGTAAATTTGAGTCACTTTAACCAAGGAAGTTTGGAAGTTCCAAGGTTGGAAGTTTTAAGCCTTATTTCAAAAATCTGACTCATTTTGTTGTCCCAGTAGAAGAGTGGTTTGAGCAAGAATCCATAAAAGATGTAGTCTATGAAAAAAGGCAGAGGAGAATGGAATGACTTCAAACTGTAAATTAAATTGATCGTACTGCACAGCTATCTTGCCAGCTTAACAAGTTAATGAAGTAAGACAATAGACATGAGCGGTATAGTATGATGACACATGTATTTTAAGAATGTTGTAAAACTCTGTAGTTATGAAGACAGTTACATAGTGATATCAATAAAACTCCAGAAGGTATAAGAAATTAGGAGATACCTACATCAGCTTTATAAAGAACCATGCGAAAACAATACACAGGGAGGTGATTTCTGCTAAAACAAATAGCTCCCTTAAGGCAGCCAGAGTCTATAAAGGGATTGAGACTAAAGATGCTGACGATATAAATTGTAGCTAAAAGTATCAGGCTCCATTAGCTTGATATGCCTTTTAATTTAAGTAGAAATAAATAAAAAAGAATGAATCTTCTGAGGATATAACACTGTAAAATATTAACACATGTAGGCTCATTGTTATCACCACTTACCAACTATTTTTATCTAATATTTCCAGGTATTTTTTTTATGTCAAACAACTACTATGTATAATAAACTTTTATTTTCTTTTTAAAATTGGCTTCAGTAAAAGCAATCCTTTTTTGCAATTGAAAATTGAGCTGAAATTTGTGGCAGCTTCTTCCTTTAGACAACCATGTAATGGATATCAACAGTCATATGCTGGCTTAACTGGCTGTGACCCATAAAAATGACTAATGAGGCAGCTATTGATTAACATGTCTAACATGTCAGCATGACAGGCAATACATACAAATGCATACAGTATATACAGTTGTTATAAAATGAGTGTCAAAAAGAGATTGAAAATTATAGGAGATAAAGGAAAATAATAGGTTTCATGATGTCAGTAATATTTATATATAAGAAAAGTAGATGACCAGGATTCAAGATTTTTCTTCTCACATTTAACATTTTTAAACCCGAAATACATCATTTGATATTTCTCACTTATAATGATAATTAAGACTTGTAACTTAGAGGTAACAGCTTTACATGTAAAAGACATTAAAATTATTGAGACAAAGTCATGGGGATAAAACTTTTTTTATTATAATGCGAACATTTCCTAAATAATAGGCAAGAGGCTAAGAAGTTCCAAATCTCCTCTTCTCTCTCTATCTTCTCTCTCTCTAATGATATGATTAAAACAATGAAGCACAAAAATTATGCGCTACAAAATATTTGCAATATTTTACCTAAGAAAATGACTTTTGTCCTGAACTAAATTTTTACGTTAACTCCAAATAATAGATACAGAATTGTCACAACTGAATTTAAGAAAGCAAACACATTTAGGAATAAACACATATCACCAAAAACTTGAGGTCATAGACTAAAAAGTGATATTACATCTAAGAAAATAAAATTTTATATATTTCTAAGAATTATTTATTATTTTGTATGTATGAGTGTTTTGACTGTATATATGTATAAGAACCACATGTGTTCAGTGCACACAGTCACCAGAAGGCGGTATAGATTCCCCTAGAATTGAACTTACAAACAGTTGTGAGCCACTCTATGTTTTAAGAACTGAACCCAGGTCCTGTGAAAGAGCACCCAGTGCTCTTTACAACTAATCATCTGTCTGCCATGAGTCAAATTGAACTGGACATCCTGTATTGAGTTTTGCTGAATCTGATGACTTGACCAGATCAGCATCCTCAGACCACTTGATGTAGCCTTATGGTTACAGATCCAGCTTTCTCTGGATACTATCCACGGTGTTGGTTTCATTCTTATTCCAGTATTTGTCTAATTATCTATCCCCCTGAAATAATATTTTCACTTTATCTCATACTAACATTTTTGAGACTCTAAATTTCCTTCCAACAAAATGTGGATGCCCCTGTGGCCACAACAATTTACTAGAGGCAGAGCAGTCAAGAAAGACCATCCAGAAGTAAGTGGAAGCTCTCCTGACTCAGTAAAATCAATCTTAAATCTGTTATTTTAATTACTAGCAATGGCTCACTAGATGGCATCATACCTGACTTTATCTAATAATCTACCCATTTGTTCTGACTGAGAATGATATTCATAATATCTTTTTTGGTTAGTTTTCTTCTGGTCTAGGAAGAGAATTCCTAAGGTATGGACAGATCCACCTTAGCCAGCAGGGATGACTGGTCTCCACAGGACTCTTCTCCTTCCCACTTGCTTCCCTCTGTCTGCTTTTGTTACATCCAAAGGATACAAAAAAGATGTGTGTGAGGGACAGAATACAGTGAGGTAAGGCCTCCCATGGGGAGATACATTTAGTAGAGGCAGGTGCAAGCCCCTCCCCTCCCTCAAGGCTGTGCAAGGTGTCCCATCATAGAAGGGTAAAGATTTTTAATCTATAATTCTGAATACAACCTCAATCAATACTGGTACTTTACGATGCTGAAAATGAAAGGCCTGAATGAGTACTTTGAGATTCTGGAAGACAGCCAGCTTGATTCTTTTTTTTTTTTTTTTTTCAAGACAGGGTTTCTCTGTGTAGTTTTTGGTGCCTGTCTTGGATCTCGCTCTGTAGACCAGGCTGGCCTTGAACTCACAGAGATCCCACCTGGCTCTGCCTCCCGAGTGCTGGGATTAAAGGAGTGTGCCAGCACTGCCCCACTCTTTCAGCTTGATTCTTACCACAGCTGGAAATACACAGACAACCAGGAGGAGATTAATGCTGCCAATCTGAAGGACAGCACAAGGGTTTAAAATACAAATATGACCTCACGTATTTCTTCAAGGGAAAACTGCTTATGGAGGAATGGTTTGCAAAACAAACAGGTTCAAATTTGGGAGGGGCAGATGGGTTAGAATAAGACCTTCGGAGGCTAGAGGGAAAGATTTGAGGGGCATTTTTATCATCTCACATTTCAACATCTACCATGTCTGAGCATGACCTATCCATGCCGATACCAGCTACATCTCTGGACAGAGGAAGAACATGACATTGAAAATGAAGCAGGTCTATAAAAAAAACTCACAGTCATTACTTTTTCATGGCCATTTTTTTTCCTACAAAGTTTGGGTCAAGGAACACTGGCTATAATTTTCAAGTCATGACTATATTAGAGTAAGTTCTGTTAAAAAGAAAAAGAAAATATATAATCAGAGGGGCTGGGGAGGCAGCACAGTGGGAAAGTGCCT
Source organism: Peromyscus aztecus (assembly GCA_902168405.1). Classification (NCBI taxonomy): domain Eukaryota; kingdom Metazoa; phylum Chordata; class Mammalia; order Rodentia; family Cricetidae; genus Peromyscus; species Peromyscus aztecus. Next base: position 9,894 of record CABHPQ010174681.1, read on the forward strand.
TCTGTACAAGCAGGAGATCCTGCGTTTGAATCCCTAGAACCCATACTAAAATGACTGTTCTCAGTCAATCTAATCTAGAAAACACCTTTCAGACATGTCCAGAGGATAGTTTAATAGGTGTTAATAGTCTGTGGCTTCTGACTTTTCTGTTTACATTATACAAATCTTATTTAGTTTGTCACCTTAATTTTAATTCTTGTTTATAAACTAAACTTCACACTTTGTCTTAAGTAATATGGATTTCTTTTTACAGTATTAGAGATAGTCTTATTGGATCCTTATTGTATGGATGCATGGATATATGTAAACATGTAAATAAGACTATGTACCTGTTATAATTATATTTCAATCACATTAAAATAACTAATATAATTTGCTCTTCTAACTCAATATGTATTTATCAATGTCACATACAATGTAATCTGATTAGATGTATCCTCATTAACAATAATGTTTTTTGTTTTGTTTTGTTTTGTTTTTGCTTTTGGTTTTTTGAGTTTTGTTGTTGTTGTTGTTGTTGTTGTTGTTTTTTGAGAAAGTCTTTTTCTGTGTAGTTTGGTGCCTGTCCTGGATCTTGCTCTGTAGACCAGGCTGACCTTGAACTCACAGAGATCTGCCTGGCTCTGCCTCCCGAGTGCTGGGATTAAAGGCGTGCACCACCACCACCACCACCACCACCACCACCACCACCACCACCATCACCACCACCACCACCTGGCTAACAATGTTCTTTTCCAGCAGATGAAATAACTGTTATAGCAAAGCAATATAAAATGTGGGAAAGAAACAGAACACCATATGGCTTTGTAGGCTTCTCTATTGTGTACTGAAGAATTAGATTTACCTATACAGTTTATCATAGAAGACCAATACAGCTCTTCTTTAATAGGAAATTTTGAGAGAATTATTAGATCACACACCACATCCTCTATCATTTTGTAAATAATAGTTTAGTATCCCAAAAATAGTTATTAAATAATCCTGAATGAGTATTAGTAATTGGGCGTTTTTAGACATACAAACTCTGTCAAGTATGCAAAGTTTCTCTTTATCAATGAGAAAAAGTTGTATTTAAATTTTAATTATTTATATGTAAGGAAACTGATTATTGATATGATACTAATTCATCAAGACACAAACCCAGATATAACAAATTTCAGCCACATAAGAAAATGGCATTCAGCTTGTCAGAGTAAAACTAATGATTCCACTTCAAAACTTTAATGAAATCAGATTCTACATGCTTAACTGAATATCTGCCCCTTCTTAATTGATATTTCTAATAAATTATTTATTTTCTATATGTTAATTATTGATTTCTAACTTTACTTATCTGCTTCTCACAAATGTTTCCTGTGAGTATTAGCTTTTCTCTTAATTTTAGGACTATGAATTTTTACTTAGAAGCATGAAACTGTTAATGACATATATAAAGGTTATGTAATGAAGGAAAAGTAAAATAATTAAGTAGATGTATGAAATATATATAGTATGTATCAACATATAACAGGACGCTGTACTGGCTAGAGCTGTAAGCAAAAAAAAAAAAAAAAAACTAAATACTGACCAAAAAAAAATTCTGAGGAGAAAGAAAAGCAATATCACCTATTTGATAGAATAACAGGATCCTGAAGTTTCCTTTATAATAAGTTAAAATAAGTTAGAAGCAACCTCAACTGTGTATCATATGTATAACATCCTGCCAATGTCTCCATGTATTATATAACATGCCTCCAACACTGACAATCTCAATTATTGATTTAAATTAGTTTTCGAGCTCACATATCTGTGCTTGTTCTCTAGTTAAAAAGTAGTATGTACCAGAAGAATAATCTTGATATAATAATAATTTTGATAAACTATAAAAACTCAATGAATCCATGAACTTTTTACATAATTTAATCATAAACATGTACAAGTGCTTATAATTATCATTTAACAACAAGGCTAATAACAGCAGTGAGTAATTTTCTGTGATTAATTAAAAATCCTTACTTCTGTATAGTTGCACACACACAGCAGTAGTAAGCCCATAGAAATAATCCAAAGTAACAATAGAAACAATCCAAGTTAAAAGGACATTTGTTTAGGAGAGGAAGGGTGTCAAAGCCACACTTGTCCCTGCCCAAACCTCTCCTCTGTCATCTCATTTGGCTGACATAGTGAAGGACTACAGTTAAGAAACTCCCTAGTTGATGGGCTCTCTGAAACAAGTCCTATTCACCATTCTGTGGCCCTGGTTCTGATTCTGGGGAAGAGTATCTTGGTTCAGTCATTTCCATGGAGAGTAAGTTAGTTAAAAATCAGGTTCAAAGGCTGCATCTTGTATAAAGTTTTGCAGACCTGGAGACTATTTCCTATTATGTAACTTCTCTTAAAACATTTTCAGTTTTCAAATCCCTTTCTGTTCATCTCTATCATACCATTCTGAAGCCAGCCAGCATGACCCTGGCTCTGACTTCCTCCATCTCTCACACCTGTATATTTATTTCTTGTTTACTCATTTCCAAGCCCCATTTCTTCTCAATTTCTCCTCTTCCTTTATGATATTAATCTGAATTTTCATAAAAGATATAACTCCTTTGTTCATTATTTGTATTATTTCTGTGTCTCTAGCCATAAAAATAGTTTAAATGCAGATGCATAGTGACTATTCAACTATAGCAGACCTTAAATATTCTGGATTACATCTCTTAATTTAAGCCTTAGGTACAGTTGATCTTTGGTAGATATCATTTCTTTTGCTTGATGCCTTGATTAAAATGACAAGTGGAAGCTAATACACTCTAATATTTTAGCTTTTGACAGCTCTTCTTATGGAGCTATAGTCACATAAGCATTTGGTTTGCTTTTCAAATGATTATGGTCAAGAACATTATCAGTATCTTTTTTCCCCCCGAGACAGGGTTTCTATGCATAGTTTTGGTCCTGTCCTGGATCTCACTCTGTAGACGAGGCTGGCCTTGAGCTCACAAAGATCCACCCAGCTCTGCCTCCCAAGTTCTGGGATTAAAAACCAATGCCTGGTCCATTACCAGTATCTTACCACTTAATTTAATGGATGAATATTTCTTCAGGCTCAAATTCACCTTTCAATGTGATATAGGTGGTATTTGTCATAGTACCCATTTGCTTAAAAACTACTAATTCCTATATTATTTATCATAAGATAGTTTTAGTTAATAATTAACTACAAATGTTCAGTTTCATATAATAATACATGTGAACAACTGATCCCTACATCTAAAACAGAGGCAGTCTCATCTGCCAGTGATACACCACAAACAGTAGAGAATGGAAACTGTATTAGTTTTCCTTTTATTTCCTACCCTTTTGTTGAATAGTGAATGCCAGATAAATATTTAACCAAGGACTTGAAGACTAGTGTTCCTGTGGGGTCACATACTAATGAGAAGGAGCCGTGTAGCATTGCTGCAGAAGCGTGATTCTTAACCTTCCTAGTTTTATAGTCCTCCTGTTACTTTATCAAAGAACATAGATTTCAGCATGGTATTAAAAAAGCACATTACTGTGAGAAAGATACAGGAGTGTTTATAGACATTGTGTTTTGCTGTTTATCATTGATAATAAATTTTAAGGACAGGATTACTGCTATAGTGTTGATGGAAAGCAATTTTATAGCTCTTGCTTTAAAACAAATAATTCAGTTCAGTTTTGTGGAAATGTAAAATGATATAGACAAGAAAAAATGTTATCACTATGGTAACTGTAAACTCTGAAGATAATAATAACTTCGAAACTGAAGTAGTGGTGTTGTGAGGTAGGGCTGTGAGGAGAAACTAGAAACACTAGTCAAAGAATATTAAGGGTGAGGGATGCTGTGTTCTTATGAATTGTTTAGAGAACACTGCAGCCCAGTGAGGTATTTTCATGTTCCCTACAGGCTTATGCCTAGAGTTGGTTTTTTAAAAGGCACTCTTTGAATACTGAAGAGAAAGCATTTCTGTCTTCTCTCTTAGACGTTAACATTTCTTTGGTGATGATATTCTCAAGGTGCTCGTTAGATGCTAATGAAGTTTTAAATTTTAAGTTAAAATATTTACTGTGTAGGAAAAGAAAAGGTAGTTATAGCTTTCTACACTTTTTTTATTCAATTACAATATAATTAAATTTTCCAACCCTCTGTTCCCTCTAACTGCTCCCATTATCCCATGCTCCCTTTCAAAATCATGGAATCTTTTTCTTTAATGATTATTTTTACATACACATATATACATGCAAGTAAATACTTAAAAGCAGCATGAGATAATAAATACTTCAAGTAACTTCATGGGCCAGATATAGGAGATGGTAATGGCCTAATGAGATAAGCATTGAACCTGTAAATTAATGAAATTCTACCAGTTATAGAAGTGGTATCAGGATGCTACTGCATCAGAAAGATGAATATTAAGTTTCAATTCAGGACCCAAAAGCCAATAAGTAAATACAGCGTTGGAGAAGTCAAAGTATCTTCCAGCAGCAAGTGTAGATGAACAGGACTTCAGATTGGGATCTGAAGTGAAACCCACTGACAGTCTTTCTAATGTGCATGTTATCATTCCTGAGTTGGCCCATGCCTTTGGTTCTCCTACAGTGTTATTGTTCCTCTTATCAAGTATCTGAAAAAAAATGTTTACTTTTCAAGCATCAGTCCGTATGTCTCCTGTTTTGTGAATCCTTCCCTGTCCTCCCTTGAGCCCATTGAATTGCCCATGCCTTTGTTCAGTAACAATGCAGAACCAGCCACCACTCATATCACAGTTTGGAAATCTCTCCTCTCTTCCTTTTTTCCCTTTCTAAAGGCATTGTATGGATGAGCACAATGGTTGGCAAACAATAGATCTTCCACCCTTTCCTAGTTGAATACATAAGTGCTTTTTTCTTATTCTATTAAGAATGGCAGGCTTTTATACCTACATATCTTTATAATGGCATCATCATAGAAAAATGCAGGCCAGTTATATATGATAGATTGTTCTTTTGTTGCTTATTTTCTCTGTGCAAAGCACATGCTAATAGGTTGTTACTATTACTTCTTTCCATGACTATTTCAAAACCATGTGATATTTGAGGGACAAAAATTTAAAACAACAATATTTTAAAAGGTTGAATTTATCAACCTTTAAAAGCTGTTGTGACATCTAACTGTTGACTGAGTCATAAGGAATTATAACTACAAGGCTAACAATAATATTATTAAATATCATGTAACTCGTACATTTTCAGGTATTAAGTGCAAAGCTTTTAAGTCAAGACAATAATAAAATTTTAAAGAGAAAAAAGATACATGGCACTTTAATGAGAAGTAGTTTTAAAATTGTCCTTTTCTCCCTAGATTATGTGTATTTGGGAGGAGGGGACTGGACCTGCCTGGACTGAATCTACCAGGTTGAACTGAATCCCCAGGGGAGTCTTTGCCCTGGAGGAGATGGGAATGGGGGGTGGGTTGGGGAGAAGGTGCGGGGTGGCAGGAGCGGGGAGGACAGGGGAATCCATGGCTGATATGTAAAATTAAATTAATATGTTTTGCTATTAAATAAAAAAAGACTTTCTAGATGTAGTGCGATGTCAAATATTCTGTAGTTTATGGCTTTACCCATTTTATCTCAGTTGATTTGTTACAGTTCTTGATACTTCAGTGGATGCTGTATTATTGTCTATTTTCAAAGGTAGTGAGAGTCAAAGAAATTAAATGATTTTTTTCTAGAGCAAACAGCTAGTGGTTTATGGGATAAGCTTTAGATTCATTTTCTGTAACTGCATTGTAGGAATCACATAGAAGAATGACTTACAATATTCAAAGTAACCTCTTAGAAACTCACTGATCGTTTAAAACAAACCCAAGAATGGAACATGGGATGCTGAAATGATCTACAGGTACAAAACTCAGTGAGAATCATAACCCAAACACAAGTACACACTTCAGTGATAGTTTCAATGTTATGGAAATCACTTAATTTTACTTTTCACCAGTATAACTAAAATAATACTGATTTTCTAGCCATTTTCTCAAACTGTCACAGGTATCAAAAACACCATAAATACCTGTTGATTACCCAATCATGGATACAATCATAAAATTGTACATTAATAAATACAACGGGTGTGCAACCATGCAGAGTTAAGTGTCAGGTATGGGTAAATACAACAGTAAAAGACACAAATTGTGACCCTATGTTACCATCCAGGGTGTGCATTCACAAAATGCTCACAGTCTCCTTCTGTTTCCTCACCTGCAGTCATATAATGCACTATATTACCCAAGAGTCCATGTCAAATATCCATCTTTCCATTTTGAAGAACCAAGATTCTAAGTGACTCCTGCTATATTTTTTGGCTTATATTTACGAACAATGATCAACAAGCAAATTGCAAACCACTGGTTAGACTTAGGATAGTTTCTGACCATGAACAATAATGAAAGTTCAGGGTACACACAGCTCTCACAGGAATTATAGAGCTCTCATTAGCAACATGGGCAACACTGCTAATCCTGCCTAAGGTCAATGCTGCTAGTATTTCCCACATATTAGAATATGTGTTCAGTTGTTTTTTCTGTACTAGCTCAATGTTAGCCCACGTTCTGGAAACTCAAGAACATTTTCTTCCTTTAGTAATACGAGATTGGTAAGTAATCAGGTTCACATTTTTAACGCTTCAATTATGTGGATATTAGCACACTAATCAATGCCTCAAAGTCCTCATTCCTCTCTTGATAGAAGAGGGTTTTGTGCCCAGGCTCTATCTGTTGTACACTGGCTGAGCTCTTATTCTCTAATTTGTGCTCACTGATAAATATTGTACCTTATTTAAAGTGAATGCTTATGGTGAATAAATGGCTTTAAGCTCTTTGTCTATTATCTCTGAGCCTGAGTTTCTTCTGATAAAATGGAAATAATAATAACTAATTCATGAAGTGTTTGTGAGGACCAAATGGGGTCAGAACATAGAATCTTACGTTTGGGAGAGTTAGGAAACAAGCGTGCATCCCTTCCTTGTGCATATACTAGTCTGCATTTCCTTATATTCTAGTAAGGGAGGAATAATGCAGAGTTATATTAGTGTATTGATGGGTGCTTAAAACAAAATGAATATAAATCATAATGAAATTATGCCTGTTGTTAGGTAAGTAACAATCTCTCTAAGTATCAAATGATATCATCTAAAGAATTGATATAAAATACTGGCTTTGCAAGTAGTTGGGAACATCAATTAGGAATGTTTAACACACAGCTGAAGCAGGCTGCTTTGAATATTTCCTAACTTTCAACCAAAGATATTTTGAGATATGTGGTGATATTGTGTTCCCCAATATATTGTGAACACTAATAAATTTATCTGGGGTCAGAGAACAGAGCAGCCACTAGATACATAGGCCAGAAAATGGTGGCATACACACCTTTAATCCTAGCATTCCGAAGGCAGAGATCCATCTGGATCTCTGTGAGTTCAAAGCCACACTGGAAACAGTCAGGCATGGTGCCTCATGCCTTTAATTTCAGGAAGTTATGACAGGAAGCAGAAAGGTATATAAAGGCGTGAGGACCAGGAACTAAGCCTGGTTAAGCTTTTAGGCTTTTGAGGAGCAGTTCAGCTAAGATCCATTCAGGTGAGGACACAGAGGCTTCCAGTCTGAGGAAACAGGATCAGCTTAGGAATTGGCAAGGTGAGGTGGCTGTGGCTTGTTGTGCTTCTCTGATCTTTCAGCATTCACCCCAATAACTGGCTCTGGGTTTGTTTTTATTAATAAGACCCTTTAAGATTCATGCTACAGAGATATAAAAGGCATTCCATTTGTGTATGTGGGATGTATCAAATACTACAGGATTAATAAAGCTTTAGGATAATTTAAGTTCAGACAATGATTGAATATGGATTTACCTATGAAAATGGCTGGCATTTAGTTTGGATTTTTAAGTACAACATGCATAATAACCATCTACTAAACTTTTTCTGGGCAGGGAAAGTTTATAAAAGCAAGTCGAGTAGTTTGGGAACTGTGCACAGACAACACTCAACAATTAGAAAGATACTTGTGTCTCTATTACTTATTGTTTGTCACACTTTATTGCTGAATTTTGTAGGGTTGTCTTCAAGAGTTTACAAACACTACCCTCACACATAACCTCAAAGCCAGAGCATGCTGTACCTTTCTTGTCAAATCCTATGGTTGCTAGCTTGAAATTATTAGTAATATCATCTTTGAATTTGTACTTTTAGAATGAATACAGCTAGTAACATAACCCCTACCCCCCAAGAACAATAGACATGTAGTGGGTAACTGTTCCAGCTTTGACCTGGAAGTACTACCCACACTGAGGCTTCGGTAACTGTTACGCCTACAAGGCGGGGCCAAGAGAGGAGCCCTTAAGACCCAAGATCCGGATGTGCCAGCTCTCTTGGTTCCTGGATCCTGGATGATAGAGGTAGATTGAGCAGAGTTTTCCAGAGAACACCTCTGGACTGCGCTACACCTTTCCCAGACCCTGTAACCTATCCCTTTACTTGTAAGTTACCCCACAAAATAAGCCTCCCTTTTAACTACGTGGAGTTGCTTTAATACTACAACCAATATAGACATGCAAAAAACAACAGTAGACATGCAAAGTGGACAGGCAAAGGCCCACAAGTCCTCAACCTTATACCAGGACCTATGGGTAACTAAGGAATGTTGAGAGTAGGGGTAGATTTTCCCAGGGAAAACTACTTGGTTATCCAATACCAAATGATCAACCCTAAAAACATATGTACAAGTAACATTGTGTAGAATATGCATATATTTTCCTGTATGCTTATAATTAATGAAATTAACAATTAATGAGAAAAGACACCATGAATTTCAAAGAGATAAAAGAGGAGTGTAGAGGAAGGTTTTGAGTGAGGAAATAGATGGGAAAAATATTATAACTATATTGTAATCTCAAAAATAAAAAAAATGTAAAAAGATTTTTCATCATTTTACATTTTTTATATTAGGAGGATTTTTGCAGTAATAAATAGATAACTAAGGAAATAAGAGAAATATATAAAATAGGTACAAGTAGGCATGGATGGTAAAATGAAACAACCTTCTCTGCTTTAAAGAGAAGTAGACTACTATAAACGAGAGACTAATTTCTCTGACCTAATCCAGAGCAGTGCATTTATATCTTCTGTTGTTTTCTCAGCATTGTGTAATACACACTGGCTCCAAGGAAACTACCAGTATTGAGATCCCAACTTACAGAAGTGGTTTATAGCCTAATTAGGGCAACCTTCATCATGTATACATCTCTAGATATTTGTGGCTCCTAATAACATAAGCTACTATGTCTACCATCTACTTAACATCATTTCTTAAATGCCAAAAACAAACCAAACTCAAATAGCCTAAATACACCAAGATTAGAATCACTCTTTCCCTGTTCAGTTATTTTCTGAGAATGACACAACTTTCTTATTTTTTTCCTACATTCTAAAATCCCAGAGTTACACTTGAACCTCCCTTCAGACATCCTTATATATCTGATTTATATCAGTTATGACTGATTAGTTTTTCTTTCAAAATATCTGTAAAATGTAGCCATTCATATTTATTCACATTATTATCAGTTCAATACATGTCATCTTATGACTTGTATGATTAAGTTCTATCTATCTACTTGTTGCTCATGATTTCTGTAATGTGAATCTGACCACATCACTCTCTTCTTAGAAAATAAGCCATGTGGGCTCTTAGAAAAAGAGTAAATACTGTACTTATCAGATCAGAGCCCCCATGGTTGCCCTGATTTTATCTTTTGATTTTTCATGGACCTCATTTCCACCTATGCTTTCCTCCCAATGCCCTCCCCCAATTCATTGGCCTAGAATGTTCTCTTGCTGGCTTAGTCTCTATTACCTCAGTTGCTCTCTCAACCTTTTAATTCATGCTCACTTTCTTCAGATGGCAATTTATAATTGTTTCCTTGGAAGAGGCTTCCCTGATGTTCCTATCATACAACACCCAAGGGGATGGCACATGTCCTGTAACATATGCTAAACTGCTATTTATGTGTGTGATTCTTTAATATATAGGTTAACTCACTCGAATGTGGTAAGTTATATTGTATCTTGGGATTCTCACAGTGAAAGGTATAATAAGTGCTTATACACTGTGACTGAATAAGTTAATGCACTTTTATCCTATTATTAGGCAGAAAAACCAAATAATATACACACCTCCTACTACATAATATGAGGCATGGTTAAAAGAAAGATGTTAAAAGCACGTGATATTTTAGCATTGTTTATTCTCTCTTGATTTTAGGGGTTCTTTATAACCTGAAAATGTGTTGCCTAAGAGACTGCTAAAGCTATTTGTCATTTTATGCAGGAGTGTGTCCAAGAAACACAATTTCGTTTTTGCTTTTTATGTATACATTTTTGTGTACGTATGCTTATGAATGTAGTGTGTTTGTATGTGAGTAATATATGTGTTGGAGGAGTATATAAAGTGATTTTTTTGTCAGAATGAAATAGTTCTTACTATAGTCCTCATTTTTCTTTGCAAATCCATGCTTTGGGAGTGTTTTTAGAGTTCAGTACTTTAGGCCACTTCAAATGTTTGACTTCACACACATAAGCCAACTTTGAGACATTCACAAAAGGATCAATCCAAGAACTCAGCAGTGACTGAGACTCTATCTTCCCTCCAGCAATAATATTTACAAGTGGAATGTTGAGTTTGGAAGTCAAGTCATTTACTGAGGCCTTAGCATTGCCATATACCATCATTGGACCAGTCAGTTATGAAAGATCTTCAAATCTTCGTAAATAAAGTGATCTGACCAATAACAATTTTATATAATTTATAGAATCAGCTGAAGTATAGTAAATAGAGCCACATAATGTATTGTAAAATATATTTTCATTCTAATTATTCATTTTTATTTCTTTACTTGTCCATTATTTCATTTCTAAAGTTCAGATTGCAAATGTGAAATTTTGCAGTATGATTAATATATTTCTAATATAAAAAGTAATTAATTGTTGAATACTGAATAGATAGTATTTTGTAAGAGATTACTATAGATGATTATTGTGGGAATTTGAAATGTTCATCATAGGTTTGAATTTTGGTGTTTGTGGTATGATTTGGGAATATTTTGGAATCTTTAGGAGGTTGCCCTAGCTGATAGAAGTAGAATTGTATGGGTACAATATCTCTGACCCCAATTCATGCCCCACTCTCTAATATTTGTTTAAAGAGATAACTTACCATGTATTCATTCTACCATGAAATGATCCACTATACTGTCCCTTACATGGTATCCAGAAACCTTGTAAAACCATTATACAAAATGATTTTTTGTTTTGATTTTTTTTATTTAAATTTTTTTTTCATTTCACATACCAACCACAGATCCTCCTCTTATCCCTCCTCCCGTTTTCCCCACAGCCTTTCCACACAAGCCACCCTCATCCCCTCCTCCAAAAATGTAGAGCCTTCCCTGGGGAGTCAGAAAAGCTTGGTACATTCAGTTGAGTCAGGACCAACCCCCTACCCCCAACCCCACCCCGAGCTCTCACATCAAGGGTGAGCAAGGTGTCCCACCATAGGTAATGGGCTCCAGAAAGCCAGCTCATGAACCAGGGCTAGATCCTGACCCAATTCCAGGGGCCCCTGAAACAAACAAACTACACAACTATATCTTATAGGCAGGGGGCCTAGTCCAGTCTCATGCAGAATCCACAGCTGTCAGTCTAAAGTTTGTGTGTTCCTAAGAGCTTGATTCAGTTGAGTCTGTAGATTTCCTCATCATGATCTTGACCCCCCCACCTTGCTCATATAATCCTTCTTCCCTCTCTTGAACTGGACTCCTGGAGCTAGGCCTGGTGCTTGGCTGTGCATCTCTGAATCTGCTTCTATCAGTTACTGGATGAAGGCTCTATGATGACAGGGTGCTCACCAATCTGAGATCACCAGAGTAGGCCAGTTCAGGCACCCACTTCACTATTGCTAGTAGTCTAATCTGGGGTCATTCTTGTGGATTCCTGGGAGTTTCCCTAGCACCAGATTTCTCCCTTAACCCATAGTGTCTCCCTGTATCAAGATATCTCTTTCATTACTCTCCCACTCCGTCCCTCCCCCAAATCGACTATCCCATTCCCTCATGTTCTCATCCTCCATCCCCTTCCCTCTATTGTCTCCCCCTTGCCCCAATCCCCAATCTTCTTGTAGATATCTCATCTGTTTCTCCTTCACAAGGTGATCCATGCATCCCTTTTAAGGTCTTTCTTGTTTCCTAGCTTCTCTGGAGCTGTGGGTTGTAGTATGATTTTCCTTTGCTTTACATCTAGTATCCACTTATGAGTGAATACATACTATGTTTGTCCTTCTGAGTCTGAGTTATCTCACTCAGGATGATATTTTCTAGTTCCATCCATTTGCCTGCAAATTTCATTATGTCATTATTTTCTACAGCTGAGTAATATTCCACTGTGTATATGTATGCCATTTTCTTTATGCATTATTCTGTTGAGGGACATCAAGGTTGTTTCCAGATTCTGGCTATTATGAATAATGCTGCTATGAACATAGTTGAGCAAGTGTCCTTATGGTATGATTGAGCATCTCTTGGGTATATGCCCAAGAATGGTATCATTGGGTCTTGAGATAGATTGAGTCCCAATTTTCTGAGAAGTCATTATACTGATTTCCAAAGTGGCTGTACAAGTTTCCACTTGCACCATCAATGGAGGAGTGTTCCCCTTGCTCCACATCCTCTCCAATTTAAACTGTCAGAAGTGTTTTTGATCTTAGCTACTCTGACTAGATCTAAGATTGTATATCAGAGTCATTTTGATTTGTATTTCTCTGATAACTAAGGAAGTTGAGCAATTCTGTAAATATCTTTCTGTCATTTGAGATTCTTCTGTTGAGAAGTCTCTGTTTAGTTCTGTAGCCCATTTTTTAATTGGATTGTTTAGTATTTTGATGTCTAGTTTCTTGAGCTCTCTGTCAGATGTGGGGCTGGTGAAGATCTTTTCCCATTATATAGGCTGTCATTTTGTCTTATTTACCTTGTCCTTTGCCTTCTAGAAGCTTCTGAATTTCAGGAGGTCACATTTATTAATTGTTGCTCTCAGTGTCAGTTGTACTGGTATATTTAGGAAGTTGTCTACTGTGCCAATGCATTCTAGGCTATGCCCTACTTTTTCTTCTATCAGGTTCAGTGAAGCTGGATTTATGTTGCGGTCTTTGATCCACTTGGACTTGAGTTTTGTGCATTGCAATAGATATAAATCTATTTGCAGTCTTCTACATGTTGACATCCAATTATGCCAGCACCATCTGTTGAAGATGCTTTTTTTCCCCATTGTACAGTTTTGACTTCTTTGTCAAAAATTTGGTGTTTATAGGTTTGTGGATTAATGTCAAGGTCTTCAATTTGATTCCATTGGTCCACATGTCAGTTTTTATGCTAACACCAAGCTCTTTTTATTACTCTAGCTCTACATTAGAGCTTGAAGTCAGGGATGATGATGCCTCCAGAAATTGCTTTATTGTAAAGGATTGTTTTAATTATCCTAGGTTTTTTATTTTTCCATATGAAGTTGGATATTGTTCTTTTGATGTCTATGAAGAATTGTGTTGGGATTTCATGGGGTGCTAAGAAGAAAGTATATTCTTTTGTGTTTGGGTGAAATGTTCTGTAGATGTCTATTAAGTCCATTTGAGTCATAACATCTGCTAGTTCCCTTACTTCCCATTAAGTTTCTGTCTGGTAGACCTTTCCATTGGTGAGAGTGGGGTGTTGAAGTCTTCCACTAGTAGTGTGTGGGGTTTCAAGTGCAATTTAAGTTTTAGTAATGTTTCTATTACATATGTGAGTGCCCTTGTATTTTGGGCATAAATGTTCAGAATTGAGACTTTATCTTGATGGATTTTTCCTGTGATGTAATGTCTTTCTGTATATCTTTTGATTAATTTTAGTTTGAAGTTTGTTTTGTTAGATATTATGATAGCTACACCAGCTTCCTTCTTATGTCCATTTGATTGGAAAGTCTTTTTCCAACCCTTTACTCTGAGGTAGTGTCTGTCTTTGAAATTGAGGTATGGTTCTTGTATGCAGTAGAAGAATGGATCCTGGTTACTTATCCATTCTATTAGACTGTGTCTTTTTATAGGTGAATTGAGTCCATTGATATTAAGGGATATTAATTACCAGTGATTGTTAATTCCTGTTATTTTTGGGTGGTAGTATGTGTATGTTTTCCTTCTTTAGGATTTGTTGGTGTGGGATTATCTATTGCCTGTGTTTTTTGTGGGTGCATCTAACTTCCTTAGTTTGTATTTTTCCTTCTAGTGCTTTCTGTAGGACTGGACTTGTGGATAGTTTTTTTTTTTCAAGACAGGGTTTCTCTGTGTAGTTTTGTGCCTTTCCTGGGTCTCGCTCTATAGACCAGGCTGGCCTCGAACTCACAAAGATCTGCCTGCCTCTGCCTCCCGAGCGCTGGGATTAAAGGTGTGCGCTACCACTGCCCAGCTTGGATAGGCATTTTTTAAATCTGGTTTTGTCATGGAATATCTTGTTTACTCCATCTATGATGATTGAGAGTTTTTCAGGGTATAATAGTCTTGGCTGGTATCTGTTGTTTCTTAGTGTCTGCATAATGTCTGTCCAAGCTCTTCTGGTTTTCAGAATCTCCATTTAGAAGTTGGTTGTTATTCTGATGGGTCTGCTTTTACATGTTGCTTGGCCTTTTTCCTTTGCAGCTCTTAATATTGTTTCTTTATTCTTTATGTTTAATGGTTTGATTATTATGTGGTGAGGGGATTTTTTTTTTTGGTCCAGTCTATTTGGTGTTCTGTAAGCTTCTTTTATCATCATAGACATTTCCTTCTTTAGGTTGGGAAAGTTTTCTTCTATGACTTTGTTGAATATATTTTCTGTGCCTTTGAGCTGGATATCTTCTCCTTCTTCTACCCCTATTATTCTTAGTCTTTGTCCTTTCATAGTGTTCCAGATTTCCTGGATATTTTGTGTTATGACTTTGTTGGCTTTATCTGATGAATTTTTTCTTTTATTATATCTTCAATGCCAGAGATTCTCTCTTCCATCTCTTGTATTCTGTTGGTTATGCTTGCATCTGTAGCTCCTGTTCATTTACTCAGATTTTCCATTTCCAGCATTCCCTTGGTTTGTGTCTTCATTATTGCCCCTATCTCAATTTTCTGATCTTGAACTGTTTCCACTACCTGTTTGATTTCTTATTCCTATTTTTCTTGACTTTCTTTAAGGTTTTTATTGATTTCTTCCAATTTTTTGTTTGTCTTTCCTTCAATTTCTTTAAGGGAAGTTTTCATTTCCTCTTTAAAGTTCTCTATCATCTTCATAAAGTCATTGTTAAGGTCATTTTCTTCTGCTTCTTCCACATTGGGATGTTCAGGTCTTGCCGTAATAGAATCACTAGATTTTGGTGGTAGCATATTACTCTTTATGTTGTTGAATATATTCTTGCACTGGTGTCTACCTTTATCTTCCTCCAATCGGTGCAAGCAGTGTCTGTGTCTCAGGGAGTTACTCTTGGTCCAGTAGGCACTCTTGGTCCAATCAGAGCTGGTAGAGTCTGTGTCTTGGTGGATTGGTGGGTTTGGGGGACAGAGTCGGACTTAGAGATTCCAGAGCCTGATGTGGAGGTGGGGGTGGTCAGGCCTGCAGGAGTCTTGCCTCCTGGCCTGCACCTGGGGTTGCAATGGGTGGGGTATCACAAAATGATTCTTTTCTCCTCATGATGTCTCTATCAGTATGCTGGTCATGGCAATGAAAACTTAAATAATACTACCCAGAATTTATCATTTAAATCACTAGTACTAATCTTAGCCATGATAGCAACTTGGAAATGTTTTTGAATATTCAATAACATACACAATAAGTGTCAATTATATAACCTAAAGGTTTCCCTTTACAACATGGTAGCCTTAAAAGACAGCAGCTACTTAGTGTTCCTTCTTAGCACTTGTAAAACTAGAATACAGATTCATAAGGCTACATAATAATGCTTGTAATAATCAATGGTATGCATTTCACATCTCAAAGTTTGGCAGAAAGCATTGCCTCATCTGATGGTCAGAGCATGTATGTGAATTAAAGTCCTACTATATGGATATGAGCACTGGTGAACTAATAGGATGCTGAAGATGCCACTTACTAATTTTTTCAACCAAGAGCAAACAGGTCAACCAAGTACTTGTGACAATATAGTCTTTACATAAAATCCAGAGTCTGGACATGTTTTTCAAGCTTTGTAAAAAAAAATATATACTTTGTAAAAAAAAAAAAAAACTACTAATTTTAAATGAATATCACTATTGACATTGTCATAGGAAGCATGTTATTTTAGTCAATAGAATTAAAACACCTGCAAATACTATTAATATTTTTCAAAAATAAAAGTCAATAGTTTTGAAATATCAAATGGATTATAAAATTATCTTTCTCCCTATTGACAAAATGTTTTGCATGAGTTAAGTACTCCATTGAGAAAAATCTCTCTTGATTCTAACACCAACATCTATTATATTTTTCTCTCTAGGATGTATTAAAAAATAAAATATATAATCGGAGAATGGAAGCTACTTCAATGGTTTTAGGAAAACAGCTGTCTCACTATAATCATTTTGGTAATCTCTGTGAAATCAAAGAATGACTAATAGCAACTGTATCCTATTGTAAAGCCTAATGTATTAGAATGATAGTCCTATATTTTGGTATATTGAAAAGAATAGATAATAATCAAATCAACTATGTACAATCATATGAATCAGATGCAAAATCATTAGTATTGTCAGACTGTAATTATGTAATTATCTACTTATCAAATTCATTTATCAAAATAATTTAACTAATTTAGTTATGATATTATCTTGAAATATAAAAATAAATTTTAAAAATTATACAGTTTTGCATATTTTCACGTGGAATAGCTATAAGATTCTTTTAAATTAAGCTGTGAAATATTTTAATAGTCTTTGAAGGGGTGGATCTTAGGAAACACCTCTCATTTTGATTTTGTTTGAAAACCTCCAGTCTTTCAAACATCTTTTAAATAAAACCCCAAGCCCACACTGTATATTTTTGCACCTTTGAGTATAAAAAGAAACAGACCAAGTATTTAAATGATTCCATGTGCCTGTTTTTAAAGCACTCATGTTTTATATACTCATTTTATTCTTCAATAGCCATAAAAAGAAAAGGGCTTTTTTTAAAAATCATTATTTTCTAGGATTTTTTAAGAAATTATCTGTCTTGGTTATTTGAATAAGCATAATAACCATCAATAGTCCACATGGATACAACAAGAAAATGCACCTCAGAAATTCAATGACTTTTGTAGATCCCACAGATTGACAGCAGAAGATCCAGAATTAGAACTTCTGATGCAAATTTCAGGTTTCTACTTCTTCCTTTCTGTTGTCAGGCAGGTGGAGGCTAACCCAGAATGAGTGCACGCATTAGGTGGAGGATACCTCAGAATGAGTGCATGATTTAGGTGGAGGCTACCCCAGAATGAGTGCATGCTTTAATTCCATTGCAAAGTGCATTTATTTTATTGAGCTGATTTCTTTGAACACTGCCAAAGGTCCGGGCCATGATGAACAGAGTTCTAGGTTGAGGTATGAAATACCGGGAAAGACTTGGATGCAGACTAACATTGTTGCATACACAAGAACACATAGAGCAAAGCTGACAAAACAAGTTAACAGAAAATAGCAGTACAAAACCTCACATCCTTAGCAGATAATCTTCCAGTTATGAAATGGCTGTGACAGACAGAAGAGTGGAATACTACCTAAAAGGATAGCATATCAAATGATATTTTAGAGAAAGCCTTGACTGAGTCCATAATTGGAACGTACAGTGACATCAGCATATAGCTTAAATCAAACAATTAATTCGTAATTTAAACATTATGTACAAATGCAGATTATTGAGATCTCATGAAAAGCTCTGTTTCATGAGTGGTATACATGATTCTCTTTCAGTCCAACCTCTTAGATATTATAAACATTTCACTTATCCTAAAAGAGGAATAGGAAGGGGGATTCAAAGGAAGACATACTTGCATTAGACACTAAACAAAAATATAAATGAAATCAATTTTATAAGGTCATAAAGTATAGGGGGAAAAGACATAAAAATTAAGAAGAAAGAAAGTGCATGTAGATATAAAATATTAGTTCATACCAGAAACTCAGACAAGAATTTACCACATTGAATTTGACCCATTGTTAATGATACTAATGCCCCCTTTTTCATATCCATGAAAACACAGAGTTTGTATGAATCCCAAATTTACACATTCATGGTGAATATGAATGTTTCTGACTTCATTTTTTGGCTTAATCTTTTAGATGTATGATGATAGACATGTGTAAAGAAAATCCAGAGGATGTCTGGCAAGACAGTTTAACAGATAAATCCCTAGCTGTGCAAGTGTGATGAGTAGGGACTTGATTTGCAGCACTCACATAAAAAAGTTGGGCAGACCAGCCAGTCATCTCACTACTCATGGTGCAGATCTTACCCTGTGGTAAGCTGGGGAACTATGCTAGCCAACTTTGTTAGCTTCAGGTTAAACAAGAAATTATCTCTCAGTAAATAACATGAGGAAGGTCTCAGAAAAACATTCAATGTCAGTCCCTGGCTGGGTTCCATGTGCACAAGCACAAAGGTACACATGCCCCAGCACAGATGTGTTCCATACCTGTGTGGATATTTATATGCACAAACACATATTCTATACATACATACACACAAAAGACAAATAAAGACCAGAGTAAAGCAAAATGAATATGTGACTATTTAGCTTGATTTGTTTCCAATTTGGTTCTATTTCCTTTTAACCTCCATGGAGCAAAAATTTACTATATAGTCACAGAGGTCAAATAAAAAGTTTAGGTTTTATATAAAGAGGAAAGGAATCAAGAGACCTTGTGGTACTCAAATCCAACTGGTACATCTACAGCACAGTTCCTATACCCAAGGCTAAGATCATTTCAGAAGGAGGAGTGGGAAGATTTAAGAGTCAGAGGAAAAAGAAGCATGCTGTGAGCTTGTGTCTCCTAGAAATGTTAGAGAGGCTACAACCATGATATCTTATCAACATGACTGTCTGAAAAAAGCCCGGACAGTGACAATACCAGATATAAAAAAAAACTATGGGCAACTGGGGAATGTTGAGAGTGAAATAGTCTTCCTCAGGAAAGAACTCCTAATTGATTATACAATACAAAGTGGTCAGGCCTGCGATGGTATACATACACTCAGGGAACATTGTAAAGGCTTAGCAGGTTATAGTTATGTATGTACGATATACATAACTATATATAATTATATGTTATATAAATTATATATTATATATCATAAATTTGAGAGAAAACAAGAGGGTGGTGCATTAGAGAGGATAGAGAGAAAGAGGGAGGAAAGAGAAGAGGGTAAATAATGTAATTATATTGTAATTTAAAGCAATAACAATTATATAAATGGTGGATAAGTTATAAGTGGGAATATTCATTTTACATGTAACATTAGGGAAAGACAGAGAGAGGAAGGGGTGGAGAGAGGGAGAGATGGAGGGATGGCTCGTGCTCAGTTTACTCTTTACTTTATTATGAAGTTTAGGATCACTCCCATAGAATGTCACACTCACATTCAGAGCAGACCTTTCTGTTGTTAATACAATCTAAGAACTCCCTCCAGTCATGCCCAGAGGCTTGTCTCATAGACAATTTTAGATACTGTCAAAATAACAACCACTATTAATTGTCTCAAGCCCCTCTCTTCTTAATTTGATACCCAAACAAATGGCTTTGAGACATAACTTTTCATCCCTTGAAACACAGGGCAATGGGCATCTCATTATGCAAAAAGAAGACATTGTTCAGTACAACTTTAAAACTACTCATAGTGTTTAACAGTTCCAACACTTTGTAAATGCAGGATCTTTTTTGAGTCTGAGGCATGCTCTTAAATGAGAGCCCCTGTAATATATAGAAGTTATATACTTCAAATAGACAATGGAACAGACACATTATACAAAGGTAAAGTGAGGACATAGTAGGGAAAGATCAAACAAAAGCAAGACCTAAATCTAGAAGAGAGAATACCAGCATATAAAGTTCCGTGTTAGCATCTGGAGATCCTAATAGGTTCCTGGGCTCCAAAGATCTTGCAAAATTTTGTCTCAACAACTCAACCACCTGCAGCAATATAACCTTCTCTTGGTCTGGCTCCACTTTGTGCATGAAAATTCTCACAGGTATCACACATTTTGAATCTCTAACATCCTTGGGTTTCCATTGTAATGTAGGTTTCACCTTTACAGCTACACACAATATCTTTTTAGTGTTTTCTTGCTGGAAATCTAATCCTGCCACACATTGTATTGTCTAAATAACTTCATGCAACCTTGACACTCGCCAAACTAATTTCTTTATCTTTCATTTATCATGCCTGTAAAATAGTTACCACATAGTCAATACTGCCAAGTTTGGCCATTATCTTGAGATACATCATGGGCATTGGGAATATCTTTCTCTGGATGGCTGCTTTCAACTAGGAAACTCTTCAGATGAATTCTTAATTTATACTATATTCTTTCAAAGAAACTTTGATTTTTTACAAGCTTTTAAAACAATTATTCCACTTCAAAATTAAAATTTTTAGATTGTAACAAAATGAGGTCCTTTTCAATTACAAACTAGTGTATTTTAAGCAACCAGTTTTTAAAATCCTAATCAAACATAAAATTAGAAAGAAAAATTATACAATATGTATGTCTTAGTCATGTTAATGATAGCTCTCTCTCTAATACAGGTCAGGATACCCAATGTTGCAATTTAAAAAGAAGACAGGGTTTTTTTTTAAATCATAGTTTGGATTTTCAGATTATGGGCCCTTGCCTCTACTGTCTTGGACTTTTGGTGTTGCAGAATTTCATGGAAGAAATATGTGGAAAAAGTGGTCTGCTTACCTGCCCAGGAAGAGAGAGAGAGAGAGAGAGAGAGAGAGAGAGAGAGAGAGAGAGAGAGAGAAGAGAGAAGGGAGAGAGAGAGAGAGACCCAGGGGCCAAATATACTTTAATGAACACCCTTATAATGATCTAACTTCTGTCTACCAGAATCTCCCATTGAAGTACCCCCTACCACTCAATAGTATTCCAGTTGAAGATGAAGACACTTTCAAAGTATAATAAGAACTGTAAAAAATATTGTATAGTTTTTTGTGCATTTCTTAAACTTTTTAGTTAGGGTACATTGTAATAATGACACTATACAAGGAGGGAACAGAAATATGGTAGCAGAAGAGAAAGATGTTTACAGTTCAGTTTTGTGAAGGAGATAACTTGATTTGCATCTTAACTCATCTATTTATTCAAATTTGAAAGAGAAGTCATATTAGAAATATAAGCTCTACCTAGCCCTTCCAACATGTCTTACTTTAAAAGTTAATCTGTGTGAGGCAAATGTACTATTAAAATTTACTACTATTGCAGAGGGATTTAGAAAATCCTGTCTGGAACACAGTAACCTCTGCTTGGTGACTTGGGTTGAATAACTCAACCCAAGACTGTCTGAATTGTTGTCTCACATAAATTATACAGCCTTCCTGATTCTAGAAGATATTTCTTAATTTAGCACACAAGAGTATAGGATTTCCAGTAAAAATTCAATGTGATATTTGGGACATGTCTGTATTAAACTATTTTTCATTAATCAGATCTCATATCTTATTTGTAGTAAATCTGACAAAGCAACTATAGATCAATATTCTGTATGGAAAAGACATTCATAGTTATGAGTTGTTGATTATAATAGAGGAGAATGTAAAATGTACAGGAAATGCAGATGCTTTGTCTTTCAAAATTATCGTTCATTTAAAAAATACAGACATAAGTTTTAAATTACCCTTTCTCTTATAGATTTCATGTCTTGGTAATGGCTGTCACACATGGAAAGAAAAATATGTGAACAAAACCCATACAACGTAATAAATGTCATACAAAAAATCTCACTGGAATAGAGTGAAGGTGAAAAAGGAGTCAAGGTGTGTATTTGCTTTTACATGGCATGGAATGAAGAAATCTCAGTGGTAGTTGATAACACAAAATAAAAGTAGTTAGTTTTAAGTGGAATTGTGAAAGACTGAAAGTTCTTCACTGGAAAGACAACTTAAACTATAATAATTATTGGACATGAACTTTTTTTATCATCTGCATTATATCAAAATTATTTATAAATACACCATTGATTTAAAAGCTTATCCAGAGCTCTGTCATGTTTGTCCATGTGCAATTTATCCCTTTAAACTCATGGATTTCTCCACAGTGTAGACAGGGAACAAATGAGATGCTTAGGACTTTAAGCACAATTTAGACTCTATCTTTAAGACAACAAGCCAAATCCTTACAGAGAGTCAATAATATATTAATTACAATTTTAAACTAGCATGCTGTTGTCTGTCTATTGGTATTCTCATAAAGTGCTTCATTTAAATTTATTAGATGTATTCTCCTTACAGCAAGAAACAAGTTATTAAAAGCAGTGCCAATGAATAAAATAATTCTCCAAAAGCCTGGTTACCAGCTAAGCCAGAGGCCTGGTTGGTTAATTGTCTGCAGAACGTTGGCTGACACGATGCCTTATTTAAACCTTTCACAGTGGCTGGCAAAGGAGCAAAGGAAAAACAATTGTCAATTGTTATTCCTATCAGTTTTGTGCTGGAAAGTAGAATGTGGTTGATTTAAACTAAAAATATCTTAGTGAGAGTATCATGTAATCAAGAGATCTGAAGAAAGGTAGGATCAGTTTTGAAGAATCTATTACGTACAACATTCTTTATATATGTCCTCCTTTGAATTTTATTTATTTTACATCCTGACTGCAATTCTCCTATTGGTGTAATTACTAAGGCCACTCCACGTAGTTAAAAGAAGATTTATTTAGTGGGTAACTTACAAATGAAGGAATAAGTAGGTGACGGGTTCTGGAAAAGACACAGCGCAGTCCGGCGGTGTTCTCTGGAGAACTCTCCTCGGTCTACCTCTCGCGTTCAGGTCCAGGAAACAAGAGAGCGCCGCACATCCCGATCTCAGGTCTTCAGACCCTCCCTTGGCCCCGCTTTGTAGGCGTGATAGTTACCGAAGCCTTATTGGGGATTGGAACTTCCAGACCAAAGCTGGAATGGCTACCCACTACATTCTCCCCTTCCTCTTCTCCCTTTCCCTCCTTCTGCATCGCTGCACCTCAATCCACTCCTTCCCTGTTTCTCTTCAGAAAGGGTCCTCCCATGGGTATCAGAAAAGCATGGCATATCAAGTCCTCTTTAAAAACTAATGATTTAAGAATGATAGGCTTAATTTAATGATGTAAATTCCCATATTTAATATCTGATATAATAGACTATGAAATGTTAACCAATAGGAAAAGGAATGTGTGCCTAAGGAGGAATAGAGTTGAGCTATTAATCAAGTGTATTGACAACCAGTTGCCAAACATTTGAGGTCTACCACGTGAGAAGCAGGAGACTGAAGACCACTTCAACTTTAATACTATTATTACTATAATTTTCTATTAAATTGAATTTTTATCTGTTTTTTCTTTATTAAGAAATTTTTTATTCATTTTACATACCAACCACAGATCCCCCTCTCTTCCCTCTTCCTACTGTCCCCACTTAAAGATACAGCTGTGGATGTTTTGCCCCCAGAATTCCCTCATCAAAGCCTTGTTGGACGTAGAGAGAGAAGCTTCATTTCTACACTGAAAGCAATATCAGAGTAAAAGGCAAACGAAACAAGAATACTAACATTTGCTCTAATTATATTGTGCCATCCATCTGTCACTTCTAACCCCCAATCTTAGTGCATGCTACTTGTGGTTTCAATATATTGTTTGCATATATATTTGGGTGGTTCATGGGTTAAAATGTATTTCCCAGGGTGCGGAATGAAGAGGGTAGAAACTGTTTATAGAAATAAATTTTGGGAGTTATCTAGGGCTATAGTTATTATGGTGGAGCCCCATGATTAAATATTGGATATCGGTTGGTATATCAGAAGAGAGACATTCCAGATGAGATGCACAGACATGTTGCTTATCTCTTTCCATGTAAAGCCCCATACTTACTTGGACTATGCCAGAACAAAGGCTTTTATAACAGCATTCACATCAAGATTGGATAAGAACTGTAGGACAACATATATGTCTAGCTCACATATTTTGCTGTAAAAACACAAAATAAATAATCTACCTCCTGTCTAACTGTTAGACTGTTGTTTCTTGACTGTTTCAAATTATTAAACCCTAATATGTGTGCCTTTTAAAGTTTGCTTTTTCTTCCTTGTTCTCAGAGTCCCCTACCTCCCAGACTAATTATAAGTATTTTATCCTTTAAATTTTCTACTGAAGTAGAAATGAAGTATGCAATGGCTCTTTTCTTTAATCCTTCAGTATTTTGAACATGTCCCCATGATAGTTCTTTTTATAATATATGAGTGACCCTGTATGTGCTTCTACATGTAGATGATAAGCTCTAAATCCCTTTGGGATTGATTGATAGAAGTTTATTAAACATCATTAGTCAGAGACCAAGTAAATGCATGCATGTTCTGGCTTGAAATATTTAAGGTGTTTTCATGACTATTTCATAGATTCCAAAATTATAACACTTACGATCCCTAGAACCAATAATATTACTTATTTCTCTAAAATAGTCTCAGACATGTCTAGCTAAATTCCTCAAGAAGAATTCACTTTTCCAATTTCCATAACTTTTCTTATGCTATTGCCCTTCTCTAGACTAATCTAGAAGAAAATCCAAATAGTTTATTGTATATGCAGGTGTATACATTACTTTTCTTGACACTCTGAACTAAGACTTGACAATTAACTCAGAAGAGGAAAGTTTACCTTCACTGTGGTTTCAGGAGATTCAGTCCAAAGTTGATTCACTCCAAGGGCATGATAGAAAACAGCTATTCATATTATAGCCAATAGGAAGAAGCAAGGAACGGTATGACTAGGGATGGTATATTCACAGGAAACACTCTGAATGACCTACCCCATAACCCCTACAGTTTCCACTACCCCTAAAACATAACCATCATATTGATGGAGCCAGGTGGGAAAATCCAAGAGAGATAGTGGGAGGGGAGAGGAAGGAGATGCCAGCCAGCCGTAGACCAGTAATATCATGGCCATGTGGAAACTTATAGATGAATAGAAATGGGTTAAGTTATAAGAGCTAGCTAGCAAAATGTTTAAGTCATAGGCCATTTAATTAGTAATTTTTTTAAAAAGAGACCAAATTTTAAAAACATGACCTTTTGTTATTTCTTTTGACTCAGTAACAGCAGTACAGCCATGCTATAGAAAGGAACTATCATCTAGCTCAGTGCTCACTCATGGGCTTGTCTCACTGTGTAAATGATAGCTGAGTCTACAGCCATCACATTCATATTCTAAACAGCAAAATTAAGAAAAGTTTGAAGTCAGAACTAAGAATATACAGGGACATGACCTTTAGGGTACTTTGTATAAACTGTAAGAAACACTTGGGTTAATGTATTAGACAGAATAACATCACATAACTTCACTTTATGATGAAAGCTAAGGCATGTATCTTTGTCTAGCTAGACAATGGGCTTGTCAAACTTAGCCTTCTGTTATTATTGAAGAAAGGGTGAACAGATACTGTTAGTCAATTATGGTACTGCCATGAAATTTTTGTTTTGAAACTTGGACTATTTTATGCAAGAATGGGTTCACAGTCGTCATATTACCTAACCTGTGTTCTGTAGCTAGAGTTTTTCTCTCCAGGTCCCGCCAAAAAGGCCAAAAACAATGTTTGGAGTCAGGGCATTGTCTAACAATAATCTATTTGGACACATAGAGTTTAGTCCAAATTTAATCATTGCAATCTCATGGGAAATAATTTATAAGCTGTGTTTTAGAGATGGAAAGATTGAGGATAAGAAAATTTGAACCACTAGATAGAGAATAAGTAGCCAGTTTTTAGTGAAGTCAGAAACCCCTCCAAACTATGCCACCAAATTACACTGGAGAGGTTGCTTGGACACTAGACTCTAGGACAGGTGTTCTCTAAACTTTGCCCTTATCTTTGGGTGCGGGCATTGTTTTTTTTTCCATGGGAAGAGACTTTTCTCACAGGTTTCTATGAAGTCAATCCATGAATCAGGCATGTTTTAACATCTTATTTCTCCCTTAATATCTATGATAAGATATATGTGGCAATAATTGCAGATTAGAATAGGAGTAATGAAATGTTAAGAACAAAAATATCCTGTGGAAGGAACTGAGTTGTAATTTTTATGTACATTCTATCATATTATTATCCAAACACATTTCAAGTTTAAGTTCTGAGTTACAGCCTCCTCTGAACAAATAAAAAAAAGAGCTATCATCTTTCTGTCCTAAGTCTGGTTACCCTGTAAATTGCTGCTTGTTTTTAGTAAAAGCTATGATGCAAGTTTAAACACAACAGATTTAAAGGCACATTGTCTTAATAATTTTTTTACTAACTAATTTTTTCAGTGATTTCACTCATGTATATAGGCATATTTATTATTTGAAGGCTCACCTTCCTCTTACCCTTCCACTCTTGTCTAGATTTTCTTACCCAAAAGTCTCTCACATCCTCCTTTATTTGATTTTTCTTTTATTATTAAGACATTTTCTATGAATTTTGCATACCAACCACATGTTCTCCCCTCCTCCCTCCTCCTGCCCCCCAGCCTTCCCCTCCAACCCACCCCCATTCCCATCTCCTCCAAGGCAAGGCCTCCCATGTGAGTTTAGCCAAGATCTTCTGTGTGATCTTGGGTTTAGAGCTATCCACTAGAGCCTGATATGCTTAGCAGTGGATACACAATTGTAGACAATGATTTATTTTCTCCCAGAATTGATCAACAACCAACAGTTCTTCAGTAAGGAGAGCCCCATGAGCCATATCCCATTGTGACTAATAGTTGACCAGGCTGGTCTTATATAGGCCCAGTCCAAATAACTTCAACTCTATGAGGTCATGATGGTAATGCCTGTGTCATGTGTAGGGGTGGTATTTTGCAGTTCCTTTCCTTGTCCAGTTCCCCTTTCTTCAATGTCCCTTGAGTCTTCAAAAGGTTGGTACACATATCTGATAGGACTAGGCCCTCAATTGTCACTTATTTGTATCTTGAGAATTCATGTTGAAGAAATGTAAGCTTGAAGGCTGCAGTGAAATCTTTCATTGAGTAAACCCAAGCCCCTGTGCCAGGTTGTTTGCTGGGCTCTGGGAACAGACACAAACATGAGCTAGGTGCCTGACCTAAAACGTTAAGGATTTGATGCAGGAGGAGGCGTGCAAAAGGGTAAGAATGCCTTGTGGATTTGGACACTGTGGATGTGCAGAGGACAGTGCCTAGAAGAGTGATGTTGCCGTGGACTGAAGTCAGAGGCACACTGAGGAGGGAGGTCTTGAAGGTAATTTCAAAGAAATGAATCAAGAAACCATGTTTTCCTCTGGCGTTTTCACTGTAAACCTTTTACAACCTGAAACATAAGCTTTTATTACAGTTACCTTTAAAGGCACACTTGTTGAAATGTGGTTTGAGGAACAAAATCACCACTCTATTGTCCTCAACTCAGGATGCTGTGAGGCAGTGATTCACCCCATCACACACAGTGCAGGACACCTTGCCCTTCATTGCCTGACATTTTCCTTCTGAAGGGAGGAATGAGCCAGTTTTTCCTCATTTTCTCAAAAATATGAAATGTGTTGCCAATTATCTCCCTCAGCTCTACACAAAAGGAAAGACTAGCCCACAAATCCCCTCAGAGTAATGAGGAATGCCTGTGTGCACTCTGTATTTCATCAGCTTTTTGTTTAACATCCTCATTAAATAGTAAGAAATGTCATAGAAACACATTCATTTCAAGAGTAATCTATCTCTACACAAACTGTAAAGACACAGTTCATGCTCTTCAGAATTAAGTTTCTTTTTCATGTTTGTATGTTTACAATTTTTATTTTTATTGTTCTTGTTTTTTTAACCATCAATCCAATAAGCATTCTACAATGTCCAGACAGTATAAATTATGACCACAGGGGGGCAAAACTTCTTAAATAGTTATTTATATCCACCCTTGCTAGGAGCCCCACTTTTACTGGATCCACAATAGTAGTTGCTGATGATAATCTTATTGTCATCTTCCACAGGATCTTTACAAAACTCATAAATATGAAGTAACCTATAAAGAGAAAATTCCAACAATTATAAGAGAGGCTCAATTTTTACATAACACTATATCCCATGTCTTTCTGTACTACTCGATTTTCTTTGCAATCAAGAAGACCTAGTAGGTGTCTTAGTTTTCTATTGCTGTGATTTAAGAAACCTGAACCACAAGCAGCTTGAAAAGAAAATGGTTTATTTCAAATGGCATTTGTAGTTCAGCATGAAAGGAAGTCAGGGAAGGAAGACAAAGGAGGAAGTTGAAGGCAGAAACAAAAGCAGAAACCTCTGAGGAGTCCTACTAAATCTTTGCACCTCATGGATTGTTCAACCTGTTTTCCAATGCCATCCAGGACCACCCACCCAGGAGTGGCGCCACCCACAGTGTGCTGAGCCCTTCCACACCATCAGTTAAGAAAAGAAAATGTACTCTAAACTTGCCTTTAGGCAAAACTTATAAAAGCATTTTCTTGATTGTGATTTCTTCCTCACAGATGACCCTAGGTTGTGTCAAGTTGAAATTAAAAAAAAAAAACCAACACCATAGGAAAACACCTGTAGAAACTATACTAATTTTATTTTCCCATTTATGGCATACATATTACATATATTAATATATTAAATATGATATACATATCACATTTAACAATTTTCAAAAGCACTTTTCAATAGCTCTTTACAATGTTATGGGGTGATGGTTATTACAAACCCTACTTTTATAAGATAAGAAACACAGGCACTGGTGCAAATTAATTATTTTTAAGACAGTGTATATTAGCAAATTGCAAAAACTCTGGGTTTGGTGTCCCAGGTTTCGGCACCAAAATGTTAGTAAATTGATGGCTGAAACTAAAAGGAGACAGTTCAGCCCTGGAGGGTGAGGTATCCTGGACACCTTGAGCTGCTCAGAACAAGAGCTCTGCCCTGAAAGTGTCCCCGGACACCTGAAGCTGTGTAGCACAGCTCTGATGGCAGCAACTGCAAAGAAACAGCCCAAACCTGGAAAGGAAGTTTTTCTGACTTCTCTGGAGAGTCAGGACTGGAACTGCTTCAGCAGGAAATGGTATCCTCACTCTTCCGGAAAGTCAAAGTATACCTGGTGTGATGGGGGATGGTCTCCCGGCAGGATATAGCAATCCTGCTCCTCTGCTGGAGAGCCTCTACAGCTGAGCTTTGCTTCTCAGGCCTAAGATGTTGCTTCACTCTGGGAAAGGAGAAACCCCTGCAGAAATGTAGCAATCTCCTCCGGCTCTGGAGAAAGGTGTTACTTATAGTTCTCTCTGCCCACTGAGGGACATCTTAGCAAAGATCTGTTCAGATCCTCCTTGCCCTGCTCTTTCAGCTTCCTCTCTCTTGCTTTGTCCACTGGGGACATCTCAGCAAGGATCTCTATGCCAGTGAATGAAGACCTTCACACCCAAAAAAACTCTTTTGAGGAAGAGGTTTATTTGGGAAGGAGGAGTCCAGGAGAGTAGTTGCCTCTACCAGGGTGGAGAGAACAGCCTTCTTTTTTTTTAACTGACTAGGCAGGGCATTTTTCACACGAAGTCTAGGGGGTGGAGTCAACCCCGGGCCCAGGGTTCTACTATCCTGCTCTGTGATTGGTTGGTTTCACAAGTCAGTTGGACAGAGGCAGAGATGGCTCTGATCTGAGCTAAACTATGTTTCTCTCACTGGCCTTATCTGAGCCATCCTTCCCTAATTCTGGACTCCAGGGTCATGGTGGTTTTCTTTAGCCAGCCCCTTTCCCCTACAGTGTACAAGGAGAAATTATTGTAAATTCTATGCTGATTGAACTGAAGGTCCTGTCTCACCATGGAAGCAAATTCAACATGGTGTCTGTAGAGTTTAGCATTTGCTAAATTAGACACTCTGTTATTACTGGAGTCCTGAACAATTGAAATAGCAGCTACAATAGATTGTGTAGTTTTTAATAGTCCCTTTCCTCTATCTTCCTCTCCATCATAACCTTGTGAGCTCTCTCTCTCTCTCTCTCTCTCTCTCTCTCTCTCTCTCTCTCTCACACACACACACACACACACACACAACCACATACACATACATCCTGAATACTCAGAATGCTTTTGAGGAAATAGCTTAGAAACCACATCCTGGCAAAGATATTTCAGATTACTACTGAGATTTAAGTTATATTTTTATATTTTTTTATATTTCAGTTTGGTTCTTCAATATTTTTTGTGTAATTTAATTGAAAACTGTAATGAACTATTTAAAATGCACACCTTTCATGCATTTGAAACTTATCTGTATAGTTATGTAACATATTAGGCATTAGTTATATTTGATTATCATTGTTATTTTTTTTTGTCTCAAAAACAAAGAAAAATTTCTTACCAGTCAGTAGATGTTTATGTTATAGAACATAAAACTCATTAAAGAGACTGATTTTAGAATTTGAATAGTATATCTTATGACCTCAATTTGACTACATCATTTAAAAATATAGTTATTTAATTTGAATAATTATTAATTTTCCTATTTAGAATTATAAAGTTTCTATTAAGTGTTGATTTATTGGTTAATTGAATTAGATATGAAGTAGATAATTTTTACAAACCTGAAGTTTTACACATGCAGAGAGAATTGTAGGTCAATGTTAAGAAGAAATGAATTTTGAGAAATGATAAAATGAGCTACTCTGCATTTTCAATGATGATAAATTAAGTTAATTTCTACTTGGGCAAATGTAACACATTTTATGGAAAGAAATGACAGAAATATCAGTTTTGCCTTTGCAGTTATCATGCTCCGCAGCAGTGGAAGTGTGTTCTACCTTAACTCTGAAGTCAAGGCTGAACAACTGGATCAGTTTTTTTCCCCTTAAAACAGAGATAATTAAATAGGAGATGAAAAAGTTTCATACAAATGTTTTGTCACATCATAGATGTTCCATAGGTATACAGAATGTACATATTTTACTAACTAAACACAGTTTTAAAATATTATGAATTGTCCAGTGAATATATATATTATTATATATATATTATAGTCATATATATTATGTCATATATATTATGTCATATATATTTATTTATAAATTGCCAATGTTCCCTCAGGTGCAGACTCTGGGTTCTTCCTTGACCATGAAGATATGCTGACCTATCTTTTGCTAGTCTTGTGGAGATAACCATAGCTCTAGTGAATTCAGGAGTGGAAGGGCTATATCTTGCCCAGAAAACTTTAAGCTATGCATCTCCATTTTCTCTGGCTCTCAATTCTTTTGTCTCTATCTTCTGTAATATTTCCTGGCCCTGGGGTGTGTAGCTAGAGTTTTCCTGCCTGGCCCACAGTCAGGACAAATCTCTGTCACCTGCCAGTCCCACAGCCGCTCAGACCCAACCAAGTAAACACAGAGACTTATATTGTTTAAACTGTTTGGCCTAATGGCTCAGGCTTCTAGCTATCTAGTTCTTACATCTTAAATTAATCCATTTCTATAAATCTATACCTTGCCACGTGGCTCGTGGCTTACCGGCATCTTCATATGCTGCTTCTCATGGTGGCGGCTGGCAGTGTCCACTGTCTCCCTCCGCCTTCCTGTTCTCTCAATTCTCCTCTCTGTTAGTCCTGCCTATACTTCCTGCCTGGCCACTGGCCAATCAGTATTTTATTTATTGACCAATCAGAGCAATTTGACATACAGACCATCCCACAGCAGGGGTGGGTTGTGAAATGTTTGTTCTGAGTTTGTTGATATTATTTTTGTATTATTATTATTGTATCTAACCAGATGCTCAGAGAGACATGGTGTACCCATATGAGGTTTAGGATGTGGAAATCTAAGCTACTTTCCCCAAATAAGAGTTAAAATTAAGCTGTTACTTTAATGACAGAAGGACACAATCACTGTTTTATGTTTTATTTTTTATCCCAATTATCCTATTGTTTTTATTTTCATATTTGCTTTTTTAAAATATCAATTGTTTTTGAGCTGAATGTTTCCCAACTATAGCCTCTGAAATATATTCAATACCTGCCTTTTAGTAACTAATATTCCAGTTGAAGAAAAGAAAATTAATCATTTGATTAATTGATCACAAATTTGTCATCTTACAAATGTTGTAGTTGCTACTGAGGGAAGGTATATTGTGCTTGAGAACTAATCAATAGGTTTGTCAGGCAAGGAAACAAGCCATGACGGAGAGTGATATCCCAGGGGAAAGAGACATTGCATGCAGAGGTCCTTAGCAAGTATGAAAGACAGGATGTTTTAATCTAAGCACATTGCAAGGAAGAAATCATAAAGAAGAGTGCAGACAATAGAGTGGTCCTCACCACGAACGGATTAGAGGAACTGGTGCAATTCCAAATAGCTGAAACACCAGGAATGATTTACAGTGAAACATGATTGATTCATATTTTGAAATGATGACTCTTAGATCATTCCAGAAAATTAATATTGTCAGTGGTTCAATGAGATTTGGTAGAAGAGCAACAGAGATTTCATTCTTTCAAACTCACATAGCTGAATTATTAAGAGTATAAAAATTGTCATGTTTAAATAGAGGAGAAAGACTAGAGGCTAGAGGTCATATGTGAAAATGTAAAAGAAATATATGGGACCTGATTATTTCTAACACAGACATAAGTAGTATGTGTCCAGTTTCCTCAGCTACTCAGTGAAACACAGGTGTCTTGGAATCACAAGCTGAAGTCTCAGGCCTTCTTCAAATGGTACCTTATTCTAGATGTTTTTTCTTCATTTTTTTCCAGTGACTATACAGCAGTGGAGTAGCAGAGACTTACAAGGAAGTAAACTTCATTATGGCATAAATTTTGTGGATCAGGATCCAAATCCCCCCAGCAATACAAATTTATCCACCTGACTTGATAAAATCATCATGTATCTGGATTAATCTCTCAGTTAAAATGTATCTATTCTCTTAAGAAAGTAATATAGATCGAAGTAATTTAAACATTGAACTGGATAAGGTAGGGCCAGATAAATACAATTATAAATGTGCAACTATCCAACTGCAACACTTCCTAGTCAGAACATCCATGCACTAGCGTAAGAAATGGGCTACATTAATACTGTCATTCACAGGGCAGCTGGGTGGGATGTGAAGGGACTGGCCTACATTCTAGTCATTTCTCATTATGTTTGAGGAAGATCCTGCAGGTGTCAATTCAGGAAGTGATCTGCAAAGGCATGATAATGGAGACTTGGTTCAGACTGACTGCATCCCCCTGGATCAGACGTCAGGGAATCTAATGCCAGACAGTTCATTGTCAGCATATTTAGAACATAATACAGTTTGGGAAAAGTTTCCAGGCAACAATCACTCTAATTTCAGGTATACAATAAAGCTTAAGGCATGATTACTTAGAATCTCCTTTAAAAAGTACATGTGACCATGAAGGTGGGTTCTAAAGCTAAATGGCTTAGAATCTAATGTAGGACCAAAATAATGTAGAGGGCAGCAGTACATAAGATACATGTGACATCTCCCATAAAAATAGGTTCTTTGAAATCTGGGAGCTAAAGATAATGGTCTAGGTACGGAAGCATCTGGGATAATCATTTTGAGGAGTTTGGGTGAGATCTGCCTCTACAACAAAAGGTGGATGATATCTGAACTACAGATAGCAAAAAAGGTCACCAGCTCCTAAACAGTATCTACTCCCAGCATTCCAGGCAGGAAAGCAGGTGTTTTATCTCCTCCATTGAGGATAAAATCCTGTGTTTAACATTCCTTCGTTCCCTAGTGTTCTGTGGGTATAAGGGCCTTGGTGTCACCAATGTATATATTTCCTTATAGTAGAAAAGTGTTTTCATCCATATTTGACTTTGTAGTTGATGTTGATTTATTATCTCAACAAATTACTACTAATTATTTACTAAAGAATACACATACAAAAACTCTAAAGATATATAGGTAGACATCTAATATACTGATCCACTTCACTTGATTATACTGTGACTTATTCATGTACAGACTTATGAATAAACACATAACTGTTTTAACTAATTTCAACACAAAGAACAACAGTAATTAAAGAGAGTGACAACAAAAGGTTCTTGGGGAAAGGAGGAATAGAAGAAATTATTTTATTTTATTATTTATTTATTTATTTATTTGTTTGTTTTTTCCAGACAGGGTTTCTCTGTGTAGCTTTGGAGCCTGTCCTGGAACTCACTCTGTAGCACAGGCTGGCCTCTAACTCACAGAGATCTGCCTGCCTCTGCCTCCCGAGTGCTGGGATTAAAGGTGTACATCACCACTGCCCGGCGAAATTATTTTATTTTATTAGAAAAGTGGTACCATTGCTGAGTGTTGAGATATTGAATTGGATTTTTCTAAGGCCAGTGAGGTAACTCAGTAGATAAGGGCACTTGATAGCAAGCCTGATGATCTGAACCCAATCCTTAGGACTCATATGTTAGAAGGAGAGAATTTACTCCTTCAAGTACACATCACACAAACTGAGCAAATATAAAAATATTTCACATTTTCCATTTGCCAAATATGCAAATGTTGACATATCCTAAAAGATCTGTCCAAATACATTGAGGGAAAAATGAACAATAGTTTATTTGAGAGAATATAAAATTTTGTAAAACCAGGAAAATGATTTAGGCAAGAAGGACAAAATTTAAATTTAAGGACCAAAACAGACTATGAATGTAGATCATATGAGAGGAAATCATGAAGAAATTATTTTGCTCTCTCCTCTCTCTCTCTTTCCTCACACACAAGCACACATGTAACACAATACATCTGCATATTTCACCAACCAGTTGGAATAATTTTATCATATATGTAGACAGATACAGATTACACATAGATATAGATTGCCCCTTAATCTATGTAACACAGCTATTCACAAGGTTATCTATATTGTATCAGACATAAATAAGCTAGAACTGATTTCATGCATACAGGAGACTTCAGAGTTATATGTAATTATACTGCTTTATATAGGGGGCCTGAATATTCATGGATTGTGATTTCCATACAAGATGGAAGGGTATCTTAGAATCAGTTTGCTACAGGCTTTAAAGTAACATTGCATGTTTTTTTCTGCAGGAAGATATATTAACACATCTGTATATATTCTAGAAAGTAAAATAAATACAATTAACTATGCTATGAATAAGTACACTTACTTTTTCCACTAGTCACTGTATCATTGTTTGTAGGAAATTAATGACCTAAGAGATAAGAGATTGATTTTGGGAAGAACTTTGAACATAATAAAAAAAAATCTGAAATCTGTATGTTTCTTTAGACGGAAGTTATCCTGAGAAATGCAGTGATTGTTGTAAAATATTTAAAGTCCTATTTTCCCCCTCAGTTACCACTGAGTCAGGGAATGTTAAAAGGAAAATGAGCTGGAGTTCTGAAGTTCAAGGTTGACCTTTGTCCTTCAAACACTTTCAAGGGGATGTGTGAGCTCATGGAGTGTCAGAAAACTTCCAGAGCATGGGCCGTAAGAGCACAGGCTTCATGACCAGGTAGACACAGCCTTAGGAGTAGCTCCAAAGGTGGCTTTGAACCTGCTTTTCTGGACTCAGCATCTGTTTCCTCACCCCTGTGAGTTAACCTAAAGGTACTGAAGAAAAAAGAGACTTACATTCACAGCATCTGAGTTTCTCATAAAGGAAGATTTGCTGGTAGCCATGTCTTTGGAGTACACAGCCGAGCAGACCACTTGCCTGATCATTTGGACTTTCTGCAGTTCCTTTCTTGGCATGCACACCTGACTTTAGGTTCCAGAGATGACTTTCTCTTTTTTGCTAGCCTCTGGGAATGGTTCCTCTGCAATTTGTCCCATGTGTTGTTGGCAGTTTCAGTGGTATATGTGGAGGAATGACAGGGCCCATCTACATGCCTTTACACTGTTGCCCTTGTTTAGAGAGTGTTGTTAAACCTTAGTGAGTACCAGGGTTCTGTAAGTGCTTAAGAATTGAACTTTAGTTGAGGTGAGCCCTGTAAGTTTGGGGTGTTCACAGGACAAACTGGAAATCACAGGATACTCTAAGCAAAAGTAGTGACATCGACCTTTCAACATTTACATGTCATGTATGCAAGGAACTTTAACTGTAGGACTACCAATTCACCCAGTAATCTGGGAAGATTGGCATTTATGATTGTTTATCCTGAAGGAATTAAGAGGAAAGTTCATATTGGGATCAAAGTTGCATTGCCAGTAAGTAGCAGAACCCAGAAAGCAACTGTGATTATAATTTCAGGAACAGCCATACTTACTTTAATAACATAACCACAATAAGGCATATTAAATATTTATAGAACAATTTCTTTTAAGTTAGATACTTTACTTGCAAACTTCATGAATTATTTCATTTACAAAAGTCACTTGAAGTGACTCTATCTTGCAAAGCTTATATATACTCTATGATAGGTATTATTATGCATTATTGTCCTTGTCTCATATGTCTTTCTCTCTCTCTCTTGCTGCTTGATTTTAAATCCACATTAAAACCTTATTCAAAAAGTAGATTCCAAGGCCTGGAGAGATGGCTCAGCAGTCAAGTATACTTGTCACTCTTTCAAGTTCTTAGGTTTGCTTTCTAGCACTTACAGGCTCACAACACTCTGTAAGTCCAGCTCCAGACACTTAAGTTCTGACCAAAGCAGGCACCGAACACACTTTCTGATTCAATACATGCATATGGAAAAAAATTCCCATATGCATAAAATTTTCTTTAAAAAATCTAAAAATAAAATTAAAAATAGGTCCCATATGGCTTTATCAAACATCCTGAGTGTGTGTGTGTGTGTGTGTGTGTGTGTGTGTGTGTGTGTGTGTACAGTAATAGAAACTATAATTTAGACAGAATCTATTGCTAAAGATACCATTGTTGGAATTACACTACACATGAGATAATGCTTCTCCCAGAAAAATAGGCTACAAAATAAAAAGCCCAGTTGCATGTGTGGCCTACCCACTCTCTATTTCTTGGTTAAAAGTGCTCTGGAGTCTTCTAAAAGAATAAAGAAAATTGACAGAATTAACAATACAGAAAATTTCTCTTTGTTGCCCACTAGAGACTGATGGTAAGACCCTGTGATGGCTAGTTTCTTGTCAACATCTGAGAAGAAGGAAACTAAATTGAGAAAATGCATCCATAAGATTGGTCTGTAGGCTGGGTGATGGTGGTACACACTTTTATTCCCAGCACTTGGGAGGCAGAGGCAGGTGGATCTCTCTGAGTTTGAGGCCAGTCTGGTCTAAAGAGTGAATTCCAGGACAGTCAGGACTGTTACACAGAGAAACCCTAGCTTGAAAAACCAACACCAACAGCAAAAATATTGTTCTATAGGCCAGACTCTGGGACATTTTTGTGATTAATAATTGATGTAGGAGTGCCCAGCCCATTTCGGTTGGGGATATCACCAAACAGGTGGTACTGGATGCTAAAAGAAGCACTCTGAAAGTTGTAGATCAAGCCATTAAGTAACATTCCCACATATCTTCTGCTTTAGTTATTGCCTCCAGGTTTCTGCCTTGAGTTCCTACCCTGACTTCCTTGGATGATGGGCTATAAAATGTAAGATGAAATAAACCCCCCCTTTCCCCAAGTTGTTTTTGATCATGGTATTTTACCATAACAATAGAAACCCTAATTATGATTGATCCTATTGTTGATGATCCCATATAGTTTGGACACAGGACATAGAGAAATCCAGTGGTACTGACTAGAAATTTTGTTTCTTACTAATTAACTTTCACAGCCCCAGAAGGTGCTATACAGGCTGTTTGGGTGGAGGAAGTCATTAACACTCTTACCCAGCTGTGAGTCCTGTGAGCTACTCAAATGACTTAAATGGAAATATATAACAATGGGGGCAATAGTGGCACGAATGTTCTGAGAGTAGATAACTACTTTATGATTGTATTTAAGGACAACACCACAGGAGGAATTGTATGTAGGTACTTTAAATGTGGCAAAGAACCTGTGATTGTGGATCTCATAGGCCCCAGGAGTGAACCTACTACTATTATTTTACGAAATGTACATAGTATCTGACTGCCCTCTACACATGTAAGTATATCCACAGAGATAAGTGCAGCTCTCAGGCACCACCAGAGAAGTTTATTTGTGCAGTGGACAGTGGTTAGTGCAAAACTCAGAAGTGGTCAAATACAGACAATAAGTGTCTGTGGAATGGTCAGTCACAAATGACATTGATATCACATACCCAGCTCCTGAAAGCTTAAGTAAGGACAAGTGGAAAGATCGTAGAAGCCAATGACAAGGATTGGGCAGAAGAGTTATCTTCTAGTCATGATAGGATTACTGCATTCTTGAATTCACAGTGGCTGTAATTGCCTACAGAAGAACACAAGATCAAGCCAGTCAACCTACTCTCAACGTCGAGGGGCTCATGAATCTCTACCTCTACTTGGGGAGATATTTACCTGTTGATATCTCTTGGTGAGAGAAAATACGTTTTCTTTATGTTTGTGATCCTGGTAACTGAGCCAGGCACCAGTGGATGGCACCATTGCCATGAGTGTATGGGTAGCACAACTTGAAATCAATAGGCTATAGAAAAAAATCAAAAGAGGACAGGAAGTTGTGATGTATTTGTGGTGATATATTGTGTACCCTAATAAAATTTGCCGAAAGATCAGAACAAGCCATTAGATTAAACATAGATGTCAGGCAATGGTGGCACAAACCTTGAATCCCAATACTTGAGAAACTTATGCCTTTAATCCCAGCACTTGAGATCTCATGCCTTTGCTTGGGAAGTCACAGGCCTTTAATTCCAGCATTAACAAGGAAGTGATATGGCTGGGCGGAGAAATGTATATGAGGCATGAGGAGACAGGAACTAAAGGCTTTTGACTGAGCTTTTTTTCAGGCTGAGTAGTCCTAGAGGTAAGACGTGGCAATGGCTCATTCCTTTGTCTCTGTGATCTTTCAGCATTTGCCCCAATATCTGGCTCTGGATTTTTTTTTTTATTAAAAGATCATTTAACAATTCGTGTTACATGAGTTGGTGGGAGTTGATCTGGGATGAGTTAGGGGAAGGACTGGGATGTGAGTAGGATTGAGATACATTGCATGCATGTATAAAAGCCTCAAAAATAATAAAATATTTTATTTAAAGAGTAGATTCCAACTTTGCTTCACAAAAACATTACTTTAAATTACTTACTCTTTTCACTATCAGTTTCTAGTCAGTAAGAAATTATAGTCTTGGACAATGGAGATTCCTAATTCAGTGAATTGTGTGCCTTCCAACCATGATAACCTGAGTTTAACCCTTCCCACTCCCATTAGAATGTCAAGTGTGTACTTGTAATTCTGTACTGGGAAGTTGGATACAGGATGATCTCTGGGGATTACTAAGCAGTTAGATTAGCCAAATTGAAAGTCTGTCAAAAAAGGAATATGCTGTGGGATGTTCTGTATGGCAAATGTGTTGCTAATAAAATACTGATTGGCAGTGGCTAGGCAGGAAGTATAGGCGGGGCTAACAGAGAATTAAAAGAACAGGAAGGCAGAGGGAGTCACTGACTGCCTGCCAGCCGCCACCAGGACAAGCAGCTTGTAAAGATGCCGGTAAGCCACGAGCCATGTGGCAAGGTATAGATTTATAGAAATGGATTGATATAAGATATCAGGACAGTTAGCAAGAAGCCTGCCACGGCCATACAGTTTGTAAGCAATGTAAGTCTCTGTGTTTTACTTGGTTGGGTCTGAGCGGCTGTGGGACTGGCAGGTGAAAGAGATTTATCCTGACTGTGGGCCAGGCAGGAAAACTCTAGCTACAGGAATATACTATTTCATGGAGGGAGGGTGAAGGCATTTTTAAGGATAATGCTGGAAAACTTTTCTCAGTCACATACATACACATGAACCTGCACATATGCACACCCATGTCTGTATGCACATATACACACATAATAAAAAGAAACTGTATTCATAAGGGCTTAGCCGACAGACCAGTCTCTATAAGTTATAAATGGCCATAGTTGTATCCAAGTCCATACAGTCTAATCCTATAGCTCACCTCTCTAACCAAGACATTGGCATTGATTCTCCTGGAAGATAAAAGGCAAAACTCTTTGTTAGATTTAAAAGAAATACAGCTATAATTAAACTCCATCTCTTCTAGTTTAGTATCAAAAGATTCAGAGATGAGTGGCAGTAAAGGAAGAAGAAACTTGCTCAAATTTGAAAGCATGCCTGACAAAAATTTGAATCCAAGTGTTCTGACACATAATCACAAATTACTTATTTGGTTCAATGTCAGTAGTGCAGAAAGAAAAAAAAAAGGAACAAGTTTTCTGGGCATGGAATTTATTTGATTTAATTTTTTTCAAGCTTCTGAAATTGCAGTTTCTCTTATTTGAATGTAGTTCAAAGAGACAAAATAATATAAAATGGTTCCAAATTCTTCAATGCTCTGTCTTTGAAACTCATTTTCTCATCCTTTCCTTCTTATATCATATGCACTTTGAGAATAATTTCAGACTGAACTTTGATAATTTCTCTTTTCTTCTATCTTTATGATTACAAAAAATGTCTATTCTCAGGCCCTTCATTTTTTTAAATGAGTGACAATTTGTCACATCTTTTGGGGCCTGTAAAGCCTTGGTAAGGAAAATTTAATCATCCCTTTAGCAGGAGAGTTGGCTTAAATATATTTCAGTTTGTACTGTGTGATCTAATCATAACCAGTTCAAACAGGGCAGAGACTATCAGATGACAGATACAAACCTTGGACAGTGTCTTAGGCATCCCGTAGAAAGTGGCATAAGCATGTGTTCCTTGGATAACTTTCATATGCCAAGATCTGGGAACACAATCCAAATGGAGTGGCTGAAGTTTCATTTGCATTTCCCCATGGGTGCCCAATTGTTAAATTGTATTTGTGTGGGACAGGAATGAATAAACAGAAATAACGATGGATGGGATAGTGTGGAAGAAATGAAAATTTTAGAACAAGGAGATTCAGTTCTACTTTCAACATTGTGGCTTACTAAGTCTGCCTCCCTGGTTGATCACTTAATCTCTCTCACATGTAACTTAAGAGGGTGTACTATGGGTATGTTATAGCATTGATTGCCATGGTATGGCAGCTGGATTACATACTACCTACACAGATAGTATAGAATCATAGAACATTAATGATGTCAGATTTTTTCATTTTTTACTGTTTATATGAATAAAATATTTTGATATTTTATAGCAAACATGTAAGCAAATAGTATTTCATATGCAATTATTCTGTGTTCATCAAATTTTTACCAGCAATATTTCTTACCCTGTAGTATGCTGTGTCAAAAAGAAGCGTTTTGCTATAATTTTTATGGTAAAGGGGAACTTTATCATTCCTTATGTTTAGCTTTCTTTGCGATTTTAAATAAAACAGCTTATGTAAAATGAGAGTACTAGTAAGTAGCCTAATTTTCACCCTGAATATTTTGTATATAAATTAATGAATGGTACTCCCTGGTCTCCCCTACAGGATTTATAGTAATTATATGCATAGGTATGGTATAAAATTTCTAACCAGAAAAGCTCATTATTATATATCTATATCATATTCAGAGGCCAATACAAAACAGTCACTAAATTAGGGTTTATTTCTCTACCAACATTTCTTTCCCATAAATAAATAAATATACCAAATTGAATTCTGGTCCTCTAACGAAGCAGCAAGTGGCCTTAACTGCTGAGGTACTTCCCCAGCTACCTTGTATTTATTATCTTATTTAACCCACAGTTGTCATATATATATATAATTTATATCATATAAAATTTATTATATAATTATATGACATAATATATAATTAAATGTTATAATAATCTATTTAATATCTATTATATATTTAATAGCATAATAGTTGTCATTATATATTTTGTATTATACATATGTATATTATGACAACTATCATGATATTAAAAACATAATACACATGAGGGTTCTGGGAGGTGTCTCAGCAGTTAAGACCACTTGCTGCTTCTTCTGAGGACCAGAATTCAATTCAGAACACCCACATTAAGTGCCGAATAACTGTGTACAACTCCAGCTCTACCTCAAGGAAATCTTGTATACTATTTTGGCCTCTCCTGTCACTGACATTCATTTACACACACACCAACACACATACACACACACACTCACACACACACACATACATACATACGAGGTAGTGAGGGGGAGGAAGAAGAAAGAGAACATATAAATATCAAAATGAATATTTTTACACAGATTATATATACTAGATTGTCTTACAATGAATTCTTGTCAATTTAGTACAGTATAAATGTGTGTGCATGTGTATGTGCATGCGTGAGTGTGTGTGTGTGTGTGTGTGGTGCATCTGTGTGTATAGAATCTACCCTGGCTGCTTAAAATGTCAGTTGGTTTGAAAGTACTTCTCCATAAAAGACTATGTCCAAGATATATTTTTATCCATAGTGAATGAATGCAT
Source organism: Peromyscus aztecus (assembly GCA_902168405.1). Taxonomy (NCBI): domain Eukaryota; kingdom Metazoa; phylum Chordata; class Mammalia; order Rodentia; family Cricetidae; genus Peromyscus; species Peromyscus aztecus. The sequence goes on from CABHPQ010174681.1 coordinate 52,602, forward strand.
CAAAAACAAAGACAAACCATAAATAAGGCTTGAAGTGAGCCATTGTGTTAAGTAAGCATTTACAAGGCTCTTTCTGACTGTTACCCATTATACTAAGTCTTGGCTATAGAGTGGTAAACAAGATATGTAAAATTCAATTTTTGTGTGACTTATAAAGGAGTAAACAGGAAGTAACTAAGGTCAGTAACATTATTTTGATGAACATGAATTTTCACCAAAATAATGCAACAAAATCAATAGAATATATAGAGACATTTCAAAAAATGATCAAAACTTCTGTTAGAAGGGGATCTTTCAATTAATTACTGAGGGAAATGAGTTTTTTGATTTGTCAATATCTAGAAGAAAACATTTCAAGTAGAGTATGAGCAGAATTAAAGGGCCTGAAGAAGATACGGACTGCTAAGTATGTTGAGGAAAATCTAAAAGCTCAGCATGGCTGAGAATGAATTAGAGGTATGATGTAAGAGATGAGGAGGTTGGCTAATGCAAGATGACTGGTCATATTTTATGGAACAAGTAGTATTTTCTGTAGGTGAGGCAGGAAGTTTCTTAATGACTTTCAGCAGACAAGTGGCATGAATCAATCTTATGGATCCGAAATGTTACTTAAAGTCAATGTGGAAGATCGTCAGTTCTACACTGATTTGCTTTGTAGTGCAAATGTATTCCTCATCTACTGTCTCAGTTCCTATTGAAAACAAACAAACAAAAATATAAAGAAAAATATGTATGAAAAATGATGAATCCCAGACACAGTGAAGCAAACCTGTAACCCACAATTCCAGTGGAGGAGGTAAGAAGATTCAGGCTTTATGTTCCACTAAAGTGAAAGCACATTTCGCTGTCCTTGCATCTTACTTCCTTCAAATCTGTCAAATTTACCAAGACCTTATTGCTGTGAAGAGACACCATAACCATGGCAACTCTTAAAAAGGAAACCATTTCATTTGGAGCTGGATTGCAGTTCAGAGTTTAGTCCATTATCATCATTGCAGGAAGCATTGTGGCATGCGGGCAGACATGGTTCTTGAGAGATAGCTGAGAACTCTACCTCCAGATTGGCAGGCAGCAGAAAGAATTGAAAAAGAGACACTGGGCCTCATTTGAGCATTTGAAACCTAAAAGCTCACCTCAAGTGACACACTTCCTCCAACAAGGCCACTCCTTTCCTAATAGTGCCACTCCCTGGTGACCAAGCATTCAAATCTATGAGCCTATGTGGGCCATTCCTATTCAACCCACCACGTCCTCCTACCCCCATTTCTACTAAAAATTTTCATAATTCTCATGCTGTGTTTTGATATACCCTATAGATAAAGAGAACTTTTCTCAACACTATTCTAGATGGGCACATCAAGAAGCATGGTATCAGCCCATATGACGGACACTCTTCTTGTCAGCCTCTGTGGTTTCCCAGTGCCTTTCATTCTTCCCTTTCCACCCTGGGAAGTTTCCTCCCAAAGAAGCTCAGCATCACCTGGTAATTGCTTTAGCATCCATGAAAGGGGGACTCCTTTCTCAAGCATTTTACACAGTCAACTGCAATTTGCTGTAGCTAGTAAATGAAGGGCCTCAATTAGTCCATTTTTCCTGTAGACTTCATAACCTGTTAATCATAATGTCCTGTCAGTTTTATTTTCAAAAGCTATCTTGACTTTGACCATATAATTGCTCTTTTCTCTCTCTCTCTCTCTCTCTCTCTCTCTCTCTCTCTCTCTCTCTCTCTCTCTCTCTTTACACAACACACACACACACACACACACACACTTTCTCTTGCTTTTGGGTTTACTTTTCTATGCAAAGCTTATTAATAACACAACTATAACAGTATTTTTACAAGTATCATTGTTTTTACTAGGATATAATCCAAAGCTGTTCATCTGAGACATACTGGGCTGAAATATGCTGCACCTACCCACTTCTGTGGATAGTGCCTGGTCATCCCTTTCTTTTGCTTTCCAAACCTTTCCTAAGTGGAGCCTCCTTTCTGTCTATGTAACCAGAGACTTTTCTCTATCATGCCCTGTTCTATAGAAACTTTTAAATAATCATTCAGAGGCTTATTT